>BMAO01022163.1:0-73509 GCA_019973975.1 Trichonephila clavata
AGAAGTTTATTTTGGCTTCATCTCTTATTGAAACCCGAATCTATATCTGGAAAGGTTAATTTGGGCTCAATTCAATAGATGGTGTTTGATGAGCACAGTATTCTGATACTTCCATTTTCAATCTAAAAAAAAGGAAGATAAACTCAAGCTAAAGATTATTTTGACCACAATCTAATTATGGGTGGTATAGATCGCTGTGATCAGGAAATATCCTTTCATCCGACAATCCAAAAACGTCAGAAGAAACATAAAATATATTTTTACAATTAGTATGTCAAGGGTATATTCGGAATTTTTCTACTAGCAAATCTTCTTGGGGAAAAATAACTTTAAATTTATTTTATTGAAAACCTTCCTGCGAAGAAGAAGATGTGAGCATGTAATTTAAGTCTGAATATATAGATTAAACTTTCGAGTTAGAGATTAGATGAGATTAGGATTAAAATATAGAGAGAAGTTAGACAGCTACGGCTAGCAGTAATAGATTAAACATAAAGCGAGCATAGATACTTAGTAGCTGAATATTAAAACTCGATTTGTCAAATAGAAGTTAAATTAGACTTGGCCATTAGAAGATAATTAGAAGGTATTGCTTGGACATAAGTGATCTGTTTTATTTATAGTCTTCTCGTATCTCGTCGGCCTCGCTATTGTAATTCATATTTAGAATTTGCGGGCATCTCTAGATTTGGTTAATACATTTTGCGTAGTTGTTTATATCGAAAATAAATTGAAATTATTTGGAATATGTTTAGTCTTCCTACCGACCTCCCACACTAAGGGAAGAGATACCTTTTCCCTCACAACTGGACAAACTACTAGGAACTCATTTTTTCTCTATAAAATATATTTGGAAATGTATTACATTCTCCAAGTTGAAGGGCTTTTTATAAATGTGATGATGCAGCTCTGGACAAATGAATCCTGTCAGACCATCTATAGTAGATAACACAGTCTTACTAAACGACATCTTAAATCCCA
Organism: Trichonephila clavata; assembly: GCA_019973975.1. Taxonomy (NCBI): domain Eukaryota; kingdom Metazoa; phylum Arthropoda; class Arachnida; order Araneae; family Nephilidae; genus Trichonephila; species Trichonephila clavata. Next base: position 982 of record BMAO01022163.1, read on the forward strand.
CATTTCTTCTTTTCCTACGAACGTGAGCCTACAAGACAATGCAAAGTTTTTGTTCAAAAAAGGATGCAACTGGAAAAACAATAAGACAGAAAACACGTTTCTGGTGTAATGACTGTGGAGTTCGTTTGTGCTTGGAAAAGTGTTTCCAGTTATGCCACACAAAACTGAATTACTAAACTACTAATAGATACATTTTAATTTATTATTATTATTATTTTTTAGAAAATAATGCTCTTCTAGGAACGAACTTTACCACTGCTTCGTTGTGCGGTAGCCTCCTCAAGCGAATATGAGTTGCTACAAAACTTTAAAAAATTCTATACACCATATACACTTTTAACTACTGAGTACATTTTATTTTGTACTAAACATTTCTTTTGGCAAACAATTGGCAATTTATGTACCTAAATCATCAAAATAGTTTGATAATTAAAGGATTAAATTACAAGTTTACATTTTGGGCATATTATCCGTGCTATTGCTTTTGTATTCTTGTTAGAAAACTTCCTTTTTTGCTCCCAATTTTCTCGTTTAGAATTAACTCGTTACTCTATTTTGATAATTGGTTATAACTTTATACACGGCTTCTCTTTCCTCATCTACAGAGAATCAATGCGGTTCCTAGTGATCCAGCAACAATAATCTTGTATTTCTTAAGATCAATGAAATATGGGACAATTTAAATTAATTATAGAATCCGTACCTTACTTGTAAGTATACAATTAATAGTAAAAGCGGACTTCCTTCAGTATTCGTACATGTATAGCAAACAGAAATGACTATATCCTTCGAAAAATTTACTTAAGATATTTTTCTACAGAAAGCGTTCCAATTATGTGTGTGCAAATTTATTTTTTTATTACATATATGTATAAAGATTTTTTATATAACTGTTCTTCCTATATTCGATTTTTCTACTTTAGCAAGTACGACTATTCGACTATTGTACGACTCTACTTTAATAAATACGACTATAAATTATTCTCTACTTTAATAAGTACGATTACTAATTGATAATTAAATTATTATCAAATTATTGATTTCAAAATAATATTATTTATACCAGACCTTTATTTTTTTATTTATAACAAATCTCTGTATTATTATTTGTATCAAGATTTCGAGAAATAATAATAAATTAAACTTATTTCTTCAACTAATTTATTAAATTGTTTTTAACAGATAATTGTTTTATTATCACAATTTCGCTTAGAGTGTTGGAAAATTGAAAGAAATCTATCTTTAAAAGAAGCTCAAAAATGATTTGTCACTTAATTATCCTCTCTCTCACTTAAAAAAGAAAATTTAGTTACGCTCCTTTTTTAAAAGGTCGAGTTTTTCAAGTTCTTATTTACACATTTTTTTTGGAAATAATGAATGAAAAGCTTTAAATGTTTTTTTATTTCAAGGTATTACTATTTATTTCAAGTTTAAATACTAATTGACTATCAGTTACTTGTAATTAATTCATTCATTAAAGGTTATTTTAAATAGATCTAGAAGCATATTTTTTTCTTTTAATAGAATAATTAATTGAAGAGATTAGGAAATTAGTGGAAAAGTTATTTTGGAATAATGAATGTGTTTGTTTCTTTTATACTGTTTATTTTTCTTATTGAATTTATTTCTGAAACTAGAGCAAAAGCTGGATAGTTTAATTGGAGATTAATGAAGTTATCGACAAAATGTATCCATTAAAACAAATCTAATCATCAAAATGTATTTTGATGAAATTAAATTATTATTGAATTATTTATATGGGTTAAAATAGATAATCCATGAAAGTATTTAATATTAAAGATAGTACACGTGTATTTTTTGAAAAAATTTAACATAATCAGAATTATTGCTATTAACAGCTGCTTTTAATTCATCAGTCATAAAAAATAATTTAGAGAACTATTTTTTTTTCAAAGTACGCCTATTTTTTATATTGTAATTTTTTCTAGACGAACTTTTTTCAACTTAGAAAAAAGGTACATAATTTTGAAAAGGCTTAAGTGAAATTAATTTTTCAAAATTTGTCATGGAAATAGAAACAAAATAACTTAGCAAAAGAAAGAACGGATAATTGTTTGTTTGGAGTTATTATTTCTTATAGTTAATGGAAAACATTTTATTTGGAGGGAGGGGGGGGATTTTTGTTAAAAAAATTTAATAACAAGTTTAATAAAATCATGAATTTTTAATCAAAACATTTTTGTATAAGCACACATTTTGTGTTATCTTTTATATATAGTTATTGTATTTTGCTTATATAATTTTCACAGACAAATATGTGTGATCGTTTCTTTACGTACAATTCGCTAATTACTACATATATTACAGTACTATATTTAAAAATAAGATTTTTATCTAATGGATCACAAAAATACAGAAACTTTTACAGAACTACGTTCCTTATCCTATGGATCATTACTCATTAGAGTCTTCCTCTACGGAAGACTGAAATAAAAGACTCAATAATGAAAGGCTGTTGGAAAAGTATGTCTACATATGATGAATGATTCCATGCGCTTTGAAGAAACTTCTGAAGCTCTCATAAACAAAATGCTCAATATGATGAATGAATTCTGCTGATATATCAATAAACTCACATATTCTTAAGTAATGCAATTGCACTGAGAACCCTTTCAAAAAGTCAGGAATGAACAACAAGACATTAATGGAAATAAAAGGAAGAACACACGGTAATGAAATTATTGTTATTGTTATTATTACTTCGTTCACAACCAAAGATATGAACGAAAAATTTTGCATTATTATAAAGGTTTTATTATCTTAGAATATTATGATAATATTGAAATGCGCTACATCTCTCTAAAGAAGTGAACAAAATATTATCAGTATGTTGCGAAATAAAAAAATTAGAAGCATTCTTCTATCTACAGGTAAATGCATTAAAAAAAGCACACCAAATATTTATCACAGTGGAACGTTATTTATTTATATAAGAATTAATTTTTAAGAATGTGTTTAAAAAATCCTATTTGCTGTTTATTACAGTTTTTTCGAACACAGTTCAAAAATCAATGAAGAACAAAAAACAAAGATTACCTCTGTTGATCCAAAAATATTACACAGTAGCATTTATACTAATATTTATTTACAGGACAGTTAGCGCAACTATTCATATTAATTTCAGTAATAGGAATTTTTACAATTGAATACGTTACATATGAATTAGAATTATAGACTTCATTTAACTCAGATATAAGTTTATTTCATAACCTGCAGAGAAGGGTCGAATTTCTCCGTCTCAATATATATATAATCATATTTAATTAAATAAAATTAGCATATGTTTCCTCTTAATTTTTTACTCAGTAAAAATTACACATGCACGCACAAGAGTTATTTTGAAAGTTATTAATTATTCTCATAATTTTGAGCCAAGTTAAGAAACGAGTTTTATTTCATTATTTCACACCACATTCTTGAATTGATTTATATTTTTAGATGAAGAAACGTAAGCTACTGAAATTATCATGTTTAGTTTTAAGGAATTTCAGGGGGTAATTGTTTATAATTTAAGAATTTCAATCCCGTATTTAAGGGTGATATATGATAAAAAATATCACCCTTAAAAACCATTATATGATAAAAATAATTTCCATATATACCAGGCATTACATATGATAACTCCTTAAAATATTTTTATATTCAAGCATATCTTTCTATTAACTGCAATTATTAACTGAATTTACCTCTAATTGGAATGGAAAAATTTTGCTTTCTTTGTTTAATATGTTTCTATATTTGGCTCTCAACGTAAAATATAGTGTTATCTTTTTTTATGAAGAGCTTTAATTTATCCATCTAAAACAAGCTAATTTTTAGAGCCAAACATTTTATTTCGTAAGGCAGCTAACAATTTATTTTTAAATCACATAAGTCAGTTGAAATGAAACAATCTAGAGTCTCTTTGAATTTTAATTATTTAGAGATTTTATGAACAATATATTCACAAAATTTTTAATATTTTGGGATAAAAAATGTACACTTTCTTTTATATTTTGAAGATTTAGAAATTTTAAACACGTTAGTAGAAATATATGTTTAATGTATGTTTACCAAACTGAAAACCTAAATGATATTTCTTCAAAAAAGGCCAACACTTTTTATTTTGAAAAGGTAACAGATAGTTAAACTTTTTGTGCAAAAAATAATTTCGAAAATCTTTGTGTTTAAAGTTCAAATAATACTGCATGAAATTAAGTTATTACTAGGTTTTAATTTATTAATTAAATAAACGTAAAAAGTACTTTAACACACACTAAAATAAATATCATTATTAAAGGGAATTGAATTATTTTATAGCACTAAGTTGATGGTTATAACTTAAAAACACTATTTTTTCCAACTATTCCGATTATTTATCATGTGAAATGACAACTATTGGTTAGGGTTAAAAAACAGAAAAGTTTACCATTTAAAAAAGAATTGACATGTCAATTGGCCGTTATAAAAGAGGTAAGAAGACAAATATACATGTGTGAAAGGACTTGACAATTTTGGTAAGTAATATCAGTGTGCAAAACACGAACTACGAAATAAACTCAATGAGAAATACGAAATGTTGTATTATCCAGAAATAGTTTACATCTTTCTCGTTTCAAATTTAATAAATAATTAATATGAAGATATTAATAATGATTTATTCATTAGTATTAATAACACATACAATTCTTTAATAATATAACATTAAAAAAATCTTTCATGTGGTTGCTTGTCAAGTGTTTTAATCATCATTACATGATAAATGTTATTCTCATCTTAAGAGTTTTTCGGAAATCATAATTTCTCATCTGTAAATAAGTGCCAGTTAAAAATAAGAAAAACATTTTTACCCGAGGCTATTCAAACTTAACTAAGTTAAGAAAATAAAGTATCGTTCTTAACAAAATACTTCAGAATACTAATTCATATTAATGTAAAACTTTTTCTATTTTAATTAAAACTTTAATTATTCATCAGCTTAAACAATGATATGAAAGCAAGAAAGTAGTCAGAATTTACAATGGGAAAAGTATAAAAACAGAAGCGTAATGAAGTATGAAATATGTTCTTCCCTTACTTATAGAATCAAATGATTATTAAAATAACCCTTTACACTCTTTTTATCTTTATAATTTAATCTGTATTTCTTAAATTAAAATGTAACAATGTCATTGAACCCTTTTTCTAAGGGTCGTTGAACCCTTTCCAATTATTATCCTATGACATAGTACATTAAAAAGAACATAAATTTTTACTTTTAATTATTTTCGGGTTACCTTATGACAGGACCAAATTCCTCGGCACCTAGTGAAAAGTAATAATTTTTATTTAAAAAACAATTCATTCTAAAATTGGCGCAGAGACTACCATTCATCTTTTAAGGTTCAACTTTTATTAGAGAGAGCTGAAGGCGGTTAGTGTATGTTTTGTCATAAAAATACATTTAAATGGGTTATAAACCTAACTTTAGAAAGCTCGCTGAGTAATGAAATTTTGAAGAAATAAAAAAATGCATTTTTATTGTCCGGAGTATTTGATATTGAGTTTTTATAGGTACTTGATCACTACATAGCTTCTGAAGATTTATTTAGAGTTCGATTTCTTTTTTACAATCCCTGGTTTAGGAAGCTATTCTGATTTCATCATTGTGTTTCGTTTTTGCATCTCAAACTTCATTTATTGTGAATGGTTTATTCAGTTTTTCTTGTATTGAATTATGTCCTTCTTATAAGATTGATTTTCAGAAGTTCATTTAGCAAAATTTCATATTTTTTAATAAACAGACTACTCGTGCCATTGCTCTCTTTCTTCTCTTCATTTGCGCAAGTATCATTTTATAAACATGACGAAACAACTGTATATAAATATTTTAAAATGGCTTAAGAAATGCATAATATAAAACTTAACAAAATCTTTCATTTTTCAATTCCACAGCAATTTTAGTTCACTCTCTCATTATATATATTTATATATCTTTTCAAATTCCCAGTCGTTAATAAAATTCTTCCTATCCATCCATTCAAGTTCAAATACATTTTTTTAAACTTGTAGTGGATGGCACTTGATGTTAATATAGTTTTTTTATATTATTAGTTCATTAATTACATTAAAAATGAATAAATAGTAACAAACAAAAATAATAGTCCAACAGCATTTATACAAAGAAAAATTGCTCACTGTATCCCTGTAGCACATAGGATAACGCGTTGAACTTCTAATACAAAGGTCGTGGGTTCGAATCTTACCTGGGATGGCCTAATTTCTGAGAACGGGATTTCTTTTTTTACTATACTATTTTTTAGAATAATTAAAGTTAATTTATGAATAAATAGAAAAACCAAAAAATAGTTCAACACTATATATAGAAAGGAAAATGGAAAATTGTGCAAGGAAAATCGCTTTCTATTTTCGTCACTTAATATTGTAATTTTGTCACATGTATATTATATTATATTAATTGTAATTCTTCTTCTTCTTTAGCACGACAGCCCGGGTGGCCAAGGCTTTCTTAGAAATCTCCATCTTGTCCCGAAGGCGACAGTTCTCCAATTGGTACTTTCAGCACTTTAAAATCTTCTTCCACACAATCAGTCTATCTCAGCTTGGTCTCCTCTGGTTGTTCGAGATGGTTTATAATTAAGATTCTTGATGTCATGGATGAGGATCCATTCGACAGACATGCCGCGAATCTGAAGCGCATATTTTGATGTAGTTGACGATGTTAGTTCCTTAAAGAGTCGTTGATTCAAAGTTGTACTGTGTTCCAAATTCGTTATCATTCACAGCCAAAGATCTTCTCAGGATTTCCTTTCAAATAACAGTTGATTTGTCTGAGTCTTTGTTAGAGTCCAGGTTTCACATCCATAGTGAGAACAGGTCTTATAATTAATTGTACTATTTAATAAAAAGTAACTAAAGTAAAATTTTCTTCGTTGACCTAAGAAGGAGTTGACTTAAATTTTTATTTTTTATATTACTTGTTAAATGAAAATATGTCAGATCATTGAGAGAGATGAAACAAATAAATGCTCTCTCTCTCTCTCTTTTTACACTGGAGTGTGTGTGCTCAAAATTAAAAAAAAACCTTTAGATTTTGTCGATTGTCTTTTGATTTATAGTGGATAGATTTTAAGAGAATTTGGTATGTATATAGAGCTGATACAATGCAAAAAAATAATTTTTCAACTGTTGAAATACGCACGCGTGATCGAACATAATACTCATCGAAGTAAGCAGGTATGAAACAGCAATTCTGTAGGATATAACAAAAAAAAATTGGTTAATAAGGGGTGTAGTTCCTCTTTCAGATAAACAGCTTCACACCGAGATTTTATATCGGATATGATGGAATTTATATGAGTTTTGTGGCAATTGGTTTGTTGTTCAGCAACTCTGTTTTCAGATTTTGGAATGGTTCTCGAAGCGGGTTTGCGAAATGCAATGATCCACTCCAGAAATTTCCCAGGAATGCTCTATAGCAGGGGTACTCAACCTTTTTCCTCGCCGGGCCGCATACACAGGACAGGTATTTCACTCGGGCCACAACACGCGGTAATGGAAAAAACACTATAGCCAACATTGGAAAAAGCAAAATTGATCAAAACATTTTAACCCTTTTTTGACTTTTTTTAACAAGTATATTAACTTTTCGGGATCAAACACACTCATACAAATATTTATTTTTTGGCATTTTTTACTGAGTTATGGAATAATTTTTATTTCCTTTCATTCATGACCAAGTCTTTTGCTTACATTCTGCAATTAAAAAAAAATTGATAGAAAAATTGACATATTTGGTTGCTTGATTGATAAAATTTCCCGCTAAATTTTTAGTACATTGTTCTCCAGTAACTGAATTTCTTAATGCAATCGACCATGAACAGGCCATTCATAAAAGGCTGGCGGGCCACATGTGGCCCGCGGGTCGCACTTTGAGTATCACTTCTCTAAAGGGATAAGGTCTGTATATCTGACTGGTTAGTCCATTCGGCAAATGTCCTTACTTTCCTAAAATTCATCGACCAGATATGCCCATGTTATGCTCTATATGCCCATGTTATCATCCATTAAAATGAAATCAGGGCCAACTGATCCCGTGAAAAGGCAAACATAGGGCTCCAAGACCTCATCACTATACCTCACAAGCAGTAACAGTGCCTCTTGCAAACACATAGAGGCGTGTGCATCTATCGAACGGTCATGCCAGTCGAGACAATCAAGCCTCCGCTTCATTAATGGTTGATTTATCGGACATTGAATGGCAGGTAGCGGTTCCATGGTTTTTTCCATACATTTTCACTGTACTTTCATATGGTAGAAGTTTGATTTGACATCATCGAAGTATATCTATGAAATTTTATAAAAGGGGTTATTGCCATCAGTGCAACATAGTTCAGTAGAATAGCTATGCATCTGTAACTGTCAGAAACAATACATCTTAGTTGAGATGAATGTATGCAAAATGCGTGTGGTCGGCGTGCACCGCTCAAGTTTACAATGCATTTAAGAACAAAGGCGCAATTAAAGACATTAGCTGCAAGTACAACTGGAATTATTTGTGAAATAGGGCTGGAAAGAATTCCCTAGATGACTTCACAAGAGGAAGAATGACCTAAAAGAGTCGGAGGAGGGCCGTAGTTTGACCAGTGTAGCGAAAGGGTTCGGAATCAGGAAAAGTGTAATTTCTCGCGCTTGGAAAGCCCTTCAAACTATAGGTACATCAGTTAGAAAGATTAGGGGTGGCCGTCCTAGGAAAACAATTGCAGTGGATGACTTATTATATCGTCAAGCAGGCGAAGAGAGCTTGATACTTGTCAGGATGCTCCGTTGCTCAACAACTATGCACAGCAACAGGGCGACAAGTGTCGCGGTTTACTGTGTGTGACCGACTCCCTTCACAAAAATGGCTATTCGCCCTCTATCCTGAATGCTGCCTCCCTTTGAAAGTCGACCATCTGTGACACCGTTAAGGGTGGGGTGAGGAGCACAAATCTGGGCCTCTTCACAGTGGAGTCGTGTCCTATTTACAAATGAGAGTTATTTCAGTACCCCAAGCAATTTGTAGAGAGGTCGGGACACGGTATTAATCCCAGTAACATCACGGAAAGAGACTGTTACGGTGGTCCTGGAGTTGTCGTCTGGGGAAGCATTATAATGAACGGTTGGACTGAGCTCCACGTTTTTGACAGAAGTTCTGCAGTCGGAGATCGTTATAGTAAGGAGGTGATCCTTCCTCCTGTGCGTCTGTTCCGAAGTGCTATTGGATCATCATTCATTTTTATGGATGATAATGCATGGTAACGCCCGACTGCTGACATCCAGCAGCTACTGGAAAGTGAAGATATCATGGATGGAATGGATTGACCAGCGTTCTCTCCCGATTTAAATCCCATAGAAATTTGTAGGATGCTTTGGGGAGACGATTTATGGCCTGATTACATACTACCAGGAACACCCAATAACTGAAACAGATGCTGGTTGAAGAATGGGTACTCTTACCTCAAGAAATGTTGCACAATTTGGTGCTAAGCATTCAGAGACGGTGCGAAGCAACCATTGCAGCAAAGGGAGGCATATCCTATGCTAAGGAACATCTGCTTGTTGTTCTTCATCTTGAACAGACCATTTTGTGTAACAATACTATTAGTTCAATAAAGTTGTTTGACTATATGCATTAGTTAAAATAAAGCAAGTCAAATTTTCTCTACACAGTTCATATATTTCATATAATAAAGAAAAATTTTAATGCTAGACATTACTGAAAATGTTATCCAGTCTAGAAATTTAGTGACACTAATTTTGCACTTTCTTGCCACTGATATCTGATAGTGCTGAAACAGAAACTTGGCGTTATACATGTTTGAAGATTAGAAGGATTATTTTTCGCCAAGTGCAACCATTATTTCTTGATTTCATCACACAATTGCTGCATTAAATTCACAATAATACTCACGGTTGATTATTTTCGGTAGATTATTTTCTCCTTTTTAAGATAATTAATGGAAATTGGAGTCATAGCCTTGCCTAGAGATAGAGAAGTCGTCACCTTCTTTGGAGTCGATTTCCCCCTTTCAGTCCGCAATTCTGACAGTTACTACAACTACAGACATTTCAGGTGGTGTGAAATGTTGGACACATGTTTTATTCATGGCTATAAATAGACGGAAAAGCCTGCCTTGTTGTTGTGAAACTTAGACAAACAGTAGGTTAAAATATTCTAACAACACTTTTTTTGCTCCATTGCGAGCAATCATGGCAACCGTGCACAGCTTTCTCATGTTCACATTTCCAGTATTTTCTGAAATGTCTAGCATGTCTGCTAGTTCTGCAGTTTCAATAGAAAATCGTCTATTACAATTTTTTAGGGCTTTTTTTTCAAAATTAATGGCTTAGTCATCTAATAACAGTTTTGAAAAAAGACCAAGACTTACAGAACTTCAATAAAGCTACCACATACTACCAGAATATATATATATATATTTCCAATTATAAAAAAATGATATATATAGCACTGTTATATTTTAAAGCTTGCGAAACTCATTCAAAAATGTCATTTTTAATGACAGGCGTTACTATTATTTTGATACCCCTCTGCACATATCTTTATTTTATCAGTGAAATACCACATACTAAAAATAATATTTACACAAGTATAGAAAAAGAAAACTCGAAAAGTTGTTCTACATAGCAAATATGAGCAAGATTCTTCTGTGAGTAACATACAAGTTTAATATAAATTAATTTTTTAAAAACATTCTTTTTTTATTTTTGAATATTTTATATTAAAAATAACTGCTGCATATTAACCTAATCTATTTTCTTAAAAGTGCATAGATTAAATACATTGTAAAATAGACTTCGAATCTATTTAACATTGTTTCTGAATATTTACTAAAAACTTATAAATTATAACTTTTTTTTATATAAAACTTCATTACCATATTTTCCCTCTCACTCTTAATTACGCGCAGTAACTTAAGATCTTAAAATAAGAAGTTTTTGAAATTTTGTAGTAAACACTTCATCCTTAAATACTTGCATTCCTTACATTTAATGAAAATTGGTACATTTAAGACTATATTAAAACTACGAAAGAGCGTGTGTAACATATGTATGGAATTTTGAAACGTGTAACATTTTCTACGGTTTTAAACAATTTAAACTAACACCATAAGTTTACTAAATTTGGATTTGTGTAAATTTGAGGGTAAAAGTCAAAGGAGCAGTGAAATAACTATTTACAGAAAACTTTCTATATGTCTTTGCGAAAAAAAGATTTAAAGCAAAACGAGATATTTAAGTTTTACCAGATTATTTTGAAGTCATTTCTGGAAGGTATACAGGATTAAATAGCTAAAGAAACGGCAAACTCTTAATATAGCTATTTAATCCTGTATACCTTCCAGAAAACAAAAGATTTATGATATATATCTTTCACGGATGTAGTAATAAAACGAATTTTGTTTCACCACAAATTAGAATGTATGAAATGTAGAACTATTTTCTTACAATACAGGAAATTATGTGTTAAAATATTTAAAAGGCCTCTAAATTTAAAATAGGAATACAGATTATATATTAGGTATATATTTTAGCTTAAATTTATAAACATAATTGAATTTATAGTAATCACAATATATCTGAATAATTATAGCCAAATTTTAAGAAATTCCATAGAAAATTTATGTTTGAACCCTAATGATAACCTTAAAAACCTTAGTAATTTTGTTAGTGCCTCCAATTTATGAGATGCCATTACAGGGTACGAGTTTTAAAAAAACTCTATTGTTTCTTTTAATCGAATAAATTATAAATTATTCATTAATGTCTTTTCTCAATAGAAAGCTTTTCTACTTCCTTTAAACTAAATTATTTTAAAAAATAATGCCTAATTTGGTTTGAAATTCCTGTCTTTTAAATTGTTTTGAAATATTTTATCTTCTAAAATTTTAGAAACTCTTTAGGGCTTCAAACTTTAAGTTCAAGGTTAAATTTCAAATATTTAATACACACACATATTGCACTTTAATGCAATTAACAGAATTTTATTTTGGGGATTTATTAAATCACAAGTATATTAATCACAAGAATATTTTTGATAAAATTGCAAGAATGTAATTGGTAAAAAAATATTTATTAACAGGATTATATAGTATATAATTAATTTTTCAAGATTTCTGTAGTTTAAAAGTTTTACAGAAATATTTGATGCCTATTAAATTACGCATAATTGATTTATGAGCTAGAACACGCACACGAAGCTACTAAATGAATAAATAGACAGTAAGAAATTCACAAGATGAAATAGTTTTAAAATTAAGCGAATTTGTTTACTTCGGTTTAATTTTGTTTGTAAAAAAAGAAATTCACCGGAGCTCGCAAATATTAATGCTTCGTGTTCTAATGTTTTTTAACAATTTTTGTATTCGCGTGCTCTGTTTACATGCATAAGGCAGTCAATTGATTCATATATAGTGGAGATAAACAGCTGTTTCCTGATTAATTAGCTAGTCATTCCTTTGAGACAAAGCTAGGCATAAAGCTAAGATTCTTTCAAAAAAGCATTCTACATGCCATAACTTTTGGTTATTTGTTATGTTTAGAAAAAAATTAATCCTTCGTGTGTTTAAAAAAATAATATAATAGCCTTAAAAAACGCTAATTAATGTTTCCTCTTATTTTTTTCGAAACTTTCTATTCTTTCTTATTATGTGACCTTTTATAGTTATTATTATTTTAGGGAAAATAATTCACACATTAACAGAAACAAGTATTTAATGCTTCTTGACTCCATAAGAAAAACAAAGGACAAAAAAACCCCCATGCATACAACATTCATTATAGAACACAGACACAGCATCTTTCAAAAAAAGAGAAATTTCCTGGAAAAATGCAAGCGGAATGAATGTCTTGACTAGAGTTTTGGAAAAAGAGGGATTTTTCCCCCCCTTAAAAGCGTGAAGAGGGCCCTCTCATTGTTCCTTTATTGGAAAGGAAACTGTAAATACGGTGGTTAAAATTAAATAGGAATTAATAAATACTTGATTAAAATTATTGTTAAATGTATGGGTACGGAACCCACACTATTTTAAATACACAGTTTTAAAAGCATTTACGAGATATAAAAAAGCAGAAGAATTAATAGAAGTATTAATATAAATATTAATAGTATTAATAGAAGTTCCTAAAATAGAGGAATTTTTTTAAATACCATTTAAATATATCTTAGATTTTAATCAACTTCAGCAACATATAATAAACTTAAAAATAGTTACCAAGTTAAAAGTTATATGTTTTATCACACATTAACAGAGACACAATTTCCGTGCCTTACGACATCACTGATTTATGACACTGTAAAATTGTACTAAAAGAATGAATAAGTTCAAATATCATTATAAAAAAATAAACATTTAAACTCTGAATATTTTAACTAAAACTTAAACCTTATTTCCATTCGAGTTCACCCCAAAGTTTAAAGATTTTCTTCAAGAATTGATTTTTTTTTAAATATCAGAAATGTTAAATCTGTCTTACATAACTGACATTCGTTACAGATTGAAATACGTTTCGTACATGCCTCGCGGACAGATTTTGAATATTAAATGTCAGAAACATTTTAACTTGAGAGAGAAATGATGATTCGATATATATTTTTTTCACTTACCGCATACGTAAAGAGAAAAGGTCAAAGCCCGATGGAAATAAAAGAAGATCCGTAAATTCTCAATGAAGGTATGCAAATCCCAGATAGAAATGAAGCCTGATTTCTGTTTCAAAAAATGTATTTGCTAATATTTAAGTTAAAGAATTTTTAAAATGAAATTATAAGATTTAAGTGTATTTGCTTTTGGAATTTTGTTACCGTTATGACAAGGAATGGCTTGTATAATGTTGCGTTCAGTGAAAGGGTAATTTTAACAATTAGTATACAAAAAAGGAGTTCAATTTAACATTCTATGGAACTGTTTTATTTAACATTCAATGGACTAAATTCAAGACGGTCACATGATAATATAAACACGTGTTCTACATTGCATTCAAAACGGACGGTAAACTATAGCTCGTACTTTTTATTCTATTTGTAAAGCTTAGGTAAAATTTCAAACTGCATAGTTGGGTAAAGATGCTCAAGAGTTATAAAAAGAAATTTCTGCAAATAGATTTTAAAATTAAAGAAAAAAAAGTCTTGTTTTATACATGTACTTTTAAATAAAGTGACAAATATTAATTTTTTTAAAAAAAAGTTTCTGTAAAAAGCGTCATTTGGCAACAACGAAGTGCATGAACTGATTTGCTGAAAATAGATAATTGTATTTATCATGACTATGACGTCACATGTGTTTTTGAACTTGATTGGCTAAAAACACGTGGTTTAAAATTATCATGTGGTTATGACGTCACATGAATTTAGTCCATGCAATTAAATATATGTATAATTTATAACATAAATATTATTAAAGTTTAGTGAAGTGATCACTTGTGTGATTGTTTATACCGACACACTTTTAAGCAACACGAGGGATATATCATTTCAACTAAATCATTGAATGTTCAATAAATCATTTCCTTCTTGTTTAAGCCCTCTATCTTTGTATAATCAAAAAGAAGAAAACAAGTTTGAAGATCTATTACAATTTACCGTAAATAAACTTATAAATAACTTCTATGATTTTAAAATTTTAAGTATTTTATTAAACATTTGGTATCCTATATTTGCAGTGAAATATTGCTAACTGAAATAATTATTAGCGCATGTATTTTAGAATTCTTAAAATTTATGCAGTAGGCGTTCTTTAAAATATGCAGAACCTTTGAAAAAAGTATTGCAAATTTAAAAATTAAAGTTTATTTTCCTTCTCCCCTACCTTCTAACTATCTAACAATTTAAGTTTTACTAAACATAATGAGTGTATTTTCTTTATGTCTGGTTTCTAAAAGATCTATAACGAAAAAGATTTTTTACTTTTCTTATCAATATATGTGGGTGCTGCGACAGAATTAAAAAATAAAGTACTTCATCAACTTGTACTTTTTTCCGATTTTAACCAAACAGCTTAAAAAATATGTAGTCAAATTATTCAAGTATTTACCGTAAAAACCGACGTATAACACACTCACTGCTGCATATTTTAGTTTTATGTATATTCGTCGCATAACACTCACCTTCTTTTTACAAAGAAATTTGAAATATATGTGTGCAATGTTGTTATATTTTGAAGTCATTTATTCAAGACCCAATCTGCAGAAAGCTATAGAAAAAATAGTATACTCCCAGAGCTACAACTCTATAAGTTCATAAGGAATATATCATTTCTTTTAAGAAACAGTGTTTCGATCTATGTAGAAACCTAATTTTTTTAATATCCATCTAGCGTATAACTCGCACCTGTAAACTTCGATCTTATTTTTTTTAACATGCTTTTATAAGTTTCACTTGCATGTAACGGAATCTTGGAACTCGATTTTACCCACTTTAAAAAGTCAGATTCATTCGAAATTTTGCATACTTGTCAAGGACCTATGACAATACAATAATTTCATAATTTTGTTCCATTGTCCTTTTCAGGATTGTCAGGAATAAGGATAATTAGATTTGACGACAATTCCATATTCCGCTTCCAGATTTGGCGACTTATTGCATTTTCCATTTTTAAATTTGGCGACTAATTCCATATACCATTTTCAGATTTGGCGACTAATTTCATACATCATTTCCAGATTTGGCGACTAATTTCAGATTTAGCGTCTAAAAGAATAAGGTGTAACCCTAAAGCGAGTGTTTTAAATTTAAAGCTAATTATATGCAAGTATAAAATACACTTGCGTTTAACAGAAATAAAACAAACAAAAAAGTGTTCTGTATCTGAGAAAGTGGAGGGTGGGTATGTGTTAGCAATTTCTTTCCATAATATAAACATTTTTCTGAAAATGAAAATAAAAAAAGGCTCATGCATGTGAAGAAAAATAATTTATGTTCCAACAGCTAAAAATTTTTATTTTTATAAAGCAATACGTTTAGAATTGATTATACGAATTAACATTATAGGAATACGTTTAAAAGATGGAAAAACGATTGACACTTAATACTACCATGTTTTTATTAACTCGCTTTCTTTAATGTCCGTCCAGGTGGAATTTTGTAATTGATTTTAAACTGTGTGACTTTCCGATGGGCTAGACTAGAAAATTGGACCGTAGTTCAGAAGTGGATGACAAAGCATGAAAATGTGAAAAAAGAAAAAGAAAAAAACGAAAAGGAGGAATTTTATAATTTTTAGTCCGTTATAAAAACATGGTACATTAAAAAAAATTTTAATTCGAACTTTTTCTTAACACACTTTTATTTATTTGACCTGTTCTATAGAGACGGATTCTAATATAACGGTACGGGACTCATCCGAGGCCCCGTAAACGGAGAGAATAAATACACTTCAGACCCATTAATTAATATCCATAGCAAGACTAATTCCACAGCCACGTAAATCCAGTTTCAAATATCAAACTCAAGGATAAATTCAACAATGAATAAATGATAGTTTAAGTAACTAAAAACACGCTTTTATTGTAGTTCGAACTAAAAAATGAAAAATAAATTATAGTTTAAATAAAACTAAAAAACACGCTTTTTTACTGAATCGAACTAAAAAGTAAAAAAATAATATAAGAATAATAATAAGAAGAATAAATAAGAATTAATATAAAAATAAAATGACTAATGAGAAAATTAATCTCATTGGGGTTAAAGCGTGGGGTGTTCTATAAATGTATCAATTGTTATAATTTCTAACTTCTATTCCGAAAAGCTCAATTAGTGTAAAAATGTAGTACAAAGCACCCCAAGCTTTTACCACAATGAGATTAATTTTCTCGTTAGTCATTTTATTCTTATATTGAAATTTATTTTTTTACTTTTTAGTTCGATTCAGTATAAAAGCGTGTTTTTTAGTTTTTTTTAAACTACAATTTATTTGTGTTAAATGGGCGCGTTATGCATCGGATTATACAGTAGTTAGTTCTTTATAAAATTTAAAAGCTTTATGATGTTAAAAAAGAGGGCAGTATTATGATTCAAAGTTAAAAATACAGCTTACTTAAAGAAATAGTTTAACTTGAGCCTTTTCACATTAAAAACATATCAAATTATCTTCACAAATTCATTACAGTCAAAGTTAATAGAATGATTATATTAAAAAGAAAGCTGTATTATAAAAGGTCGGTTATCTGAGTGACACAGCTGCATGATCTTAAATCCAAGCTGATGAATGCATCAAAAATGAGGAGAGCACTTAACATATACCTCTCATTTTATTGCTTTCTTTCTGTTAAGTTTTGATTTTTTAACCCTGTTTGTGAAGTTTATCTGCCTTATACGGAACTATCAATCATTATCAAGGCGTTAACTTTTAAATATAAAAGAAGATAATAGTTACAGGATAAGTATTATTTGTTTCTTTTCACTCTCTTTTATGCATACATTAGGGTTAATAGGTATTTCTTCCTTTGTAGATCACTATACCCTGAAAAAGTTGTCCTTCAAAGAAAAAAATTCCAAATAAATAAAAAAAACATTCAAAATTTAAAAAAAAAATTGCTTTTAAATAAAAATATTTTGCTTCCGTATCCTTTTTAAGATTTTTAAAAATGGAGAAATTTCGCTGTTTTAGATCACTTTTTTACAATAATTTAACTTACTAAAGTCTTGATTCTATTGTTTTAAGAGGAAAATTTGGGATATAAGGAGCAAAAGAAAATAATTTGAAGCCTACAAATTCAAAATATTTATTGTTCGGTAAAAAATCTTCCATTACACAAAGTATTCTTAATGTGTTGTTTCCAGGAATGATAATGACTATCCCCATTCTGTACCAATTAAAATATGTGAGTTTTTTAAAATATAGATGAAATCATGTTTTAAAATATTAAGCAATTGCTTAAAAGTTTATATTCTTCCCGCTTTTGAGTAGTACAGTTAATTAATAAGTACCAGGATAATTATTATACATTAAGAAAATCTTACCATCATTTTATAAACAGATTCATTTATGAAAAAAAAGATTAAAATATTTTTAATCTTTTCCTCTATATTTTGATACAGTAGCATATAAACGTCTTATAAGGATTGACTGCATTCATTAAGAAAAATCTAAATTTGTATGAGTATAGGATTTTATTTAATTTGCTTCTGTGAAATATCAATAAAATTCTTTTAAATTGGTTACATTTGTGCTTCGGCAAAGTAAGTATGGGTAGTAAATGTTAGTTTCGTTGAATTTACAGTATACGAGCACGTAAATTAACAAAGAAGCTTGGAAAAAAGGAAGAGAACAAATAGTATCAGAACCATCAAAGTACTTAAGGAGCAGACTTACAAATTGAAACATACTGACACCAAAAAAACTACGAATTCTAATATTTATATAATGATAATTATGATTAATTCACGCCTCCGAATTAGCACCAATTTATAAAAAAAAACCATAACAAGCGACAAAACTTGGAAGAAAAACATTATTGGTCGGTGATCGTCATGGAGTCTTTGGCTGAGCAAAATTTGTGATCGTGTCATTTGCCTTTCAATATTATGACGTCATAAATGACAAGGTATCAGACTACTTGCGATAATTCTTTCTTTAAAAAAAGGATATATGGGGATTTTTTTGTGGTTTTTACATTTGTTAAGCTCGTTTTAAGAAAAATATGCTAAAATTAAGAAGATAAAAAGAAATTATTACTTCTAAAATGGAAAAAAGGGGTGAAAATTTACAAAAAGTAACATAAACGGGACCCATTCTGTACCAAAAGTTTATGAACAAAATATTCAATTTTTTAATTCTGATGTGTTGCCATATTATTCATTTTTGAAATGACCTTTAGGATAAGAGATATTTTAATTGTTACAAAAACTAGAGCACTTTATCTTAGTTATATATGAAATTGCTTAAAAAAAAAAAAGAGTTCTTATTTTCACGAAAGGGCTGTAAATTTTGTAATAAAACAGTGATTAGTAAATCTGAAACTTAAAACACTTCTACAATCAGAAGATACAGAAAAAAACTTCAGCAAATTATTTTCAAAACATTTTTAGTAATCGCTAGCCCCGTTTGAGTATTTAAAAAAAAACACACATTTCAAATAAAACGCGTTTTAAAGTATGACATATCTTGCTTAAAGTAATGGCATCTGATTTTAATAAAACACTTGTAGTTTTTGTTCTAGTGAAACAAAATAGTAAACTTGGTATTTTTATAAAGCTAATAAGATGGCATATAAAATAAAATCATAAAAAAATATTGTCAATTTTTGAAAAACTCGCAATTTTAGTTTAATCGGATACCTTAATGCATCGAAGCTTCATCCTGAATGTTCCGTTTCAATTGCTACGTTATATACCATTAATAAGGTGGTATAATTTATCTAGGTAAAAAAGTTTTGGATCTCCTACAATTCTTTGAGTGTCTTGGAATCTTTGTAAAATTAAAATTCTTTTTTTTAATCCACTATTCATTCAATATTTAAATGGATTCATAAACTTAAATCTTTAAATAGGCACTTTTAGTTGTAAGATACCTCCCATGTGGAAATCTGAAGCAAAGAAACAGCTGACAGTGATGCTAAATGTGCATTTAGCGTAATTTCTATTAATCCACATTGCAATATTGCAGTAGAGCCTTAGTGGCCGCGGTAGCCAAGTGGTCTAGGTATCGGATCATGGCTAGCGTGTCATGAGTTCGATCCCAGTACCACTGAAGACCCACCGGGTAGGAGAGCGATGCACGTTAAATCTGTCGATAGCTCAAACGTCCTCCCGTTGGTGTGGTGTGGTGTGGTAGTTAGGAGAGGGGGGTGCCAGCTCAAATGTCGTCCGCGTTACTTGACCATGGTTCAAAATTACGCGGACCGTCGCCAAAAGCCGTCGTGTAGCAGAACAATGCGACGTTAATACTCACTTTCTCACGCAATAGAGCCTTATTGAAATCTTGAAATAAATCATTAACTCCATTAACTGAATAAAGCATTTTTCACTGGAAGTCAGTATCATCTGGATTTTTGATAATGGTGACTTCTAATGGAAAAATGTTTATCTTTTTCTAGTTTCTAGAAGAAAAAAAGTTTATTTTAACACATTTGCGAATTTAATAATAAAGGATTTATACACATAATCGCTTTCTTCCGGGAGAAAATGCCTTACATGTAATTACTGTTTTCCTTCATAAACTGTGAAAGATATCTTAACGGAATACTCTGCTCTCTTAGCTCATTTAAAACATTTTAAATCGCATAATTAGCTATAAAAGATTTGGTAAAATGCACAAAATAAACAATGTATAGCTGGAGAAAATCCAAAATGATAAATTTTCATGTTGAGTATGACTTTGTTTTACTTTCAAACACTTAACTGTGTAGAAAATATAATAGCATTTATGTATTACATAAAACTGCGCTTTAAAAATTTTTTAAATGTATCAAGTGAAACATATTTTAATCTTTTATTTAGTACAATATGTCTCATGAGGATTCAGTGCCAGAAATTTCTAATAAACAAGCAACTAATCTGATAGAAAGTGCTAAAAACATTTTCAGAGAGAGTTATTATGCTTTTTCATTTAATCCTGATTTAAACATAAATGGTTGCTAAAGCATTTGGCCATCTATTTTTGCTCTCATAATTCCTACTTAACTGAGTATTTTCTGAGCAAAATAGTGTCATTTAATTTAGGTGATGATACTTTCAGAACAGGAAACTAACGATTACTTTAAAATATTTTTGTTTACTTTATACATCAGGACCTTTTGTAATAAATCATTTGGATGAAAAAAGTTGTTGTGTAAAGATTATTAGAATTATATTGGAAACATGGAATTTGTACATGAAATATCATTCCAAATATATATAGTGAACTACTTAATATAGATTATTTTTTACTTTAGTGAAAACATAAGTACCATAACATTTTTCTTGCAGGAGCAAAATGAGTTGAATCTGTATCAACTGTACTACATTGTTATATTTTCTTTTGAGTGAAATAATTTGCTAAAAAGGAATAGTACAATAATATTTTTCTTAAATAAAATGAAAAAAAAAATCTGCAAAACATTTTAATGTTATGAACATAAAGAAAGTTTACAATACTTTATAACAATACTGTAAAATGCTTTTTAAACAATTCTTATGTAATACTTTGGTCCAGGGAAAGTATTTTGATTAAAACACTGTGACATACGCACACACGTCAGTAAAAGTTATTAGATGAAATCACATGATTTTTCAACATGTAAATGGATAGCAGATATTGAGAAGATTGAATTAATTGTTTTTTTAAAACATAGATATTACGAAAATTTAAGTTTCCATTCAAAAGTTTATACTTAAATATGAATGTCCGGATGTATTTAAACAAGACAATCTTCTTATTTTTTCTGTGTGTGTGTGTGAATTCCTTCTTCCCTTCAATATATGTATATTTATCGATCACAAGTTATTTTACTATTAATTTATCTCAAAATATCTTAAACTTTAGAAGAAAAAAAAGTGAATTCTCTTGTTATGGTTTATAACTTGAATACTTTATCTGAAACACGATTTCTTCTTTCTTTCATACTTTTCAGTAAGAATGAAATTTCTGAAAAATTATGCAGTACCACAATGCATACTGAATATTTCAAAATTTTATCGCTTCAAAAGATCAGTCGTGCGTAATGTTGAAAATTATTTCAAGCATGGCCTTTAAGTCATAATGGTACGTGTAGTAAAAGTGATGCACAAATTTGATTACAAACATCTAATAAGAATGTTTATACATAAGAAACGAACCTGTGTTACTATTAAAATCCTTTTTTTTTTATATATAATTTTAAATAATTTGAATTCTATACAAATAATTTAATATTTTTTTTTCAATTCTTTTTAATGGTTACTTTGCAGCAGAATTTAATAAACAGCTTCAATAGTCTTCCAATGTATTACTTTACAGAGGCATTTTGTACACACATTTTATCTTTGAACTTTTGTTTAAAGTTGTTTGTTTTTCGAGCAGAGAGACTTAAATATAATGATTATAATTAGTAATTTTTAATCTAACATATAGTATATCTATAACTTTCAATAGTCTTTTCGTTCAGATGCAGTTTGCCTCTTCATTATTTTTATTTAAATCCAACCATCACTTAATATTCAGCACATCTGCTTAATAAAAAAATCAGACGATAGCATAAACAGCAATTGAT
Source organism: Trichonephila clavata (assembly GCA_019973975.1). Lineage (NCBI taxonomy): Eukaryota > Metazoa > Arthropoda > Arachnida > Araneae > Nephilidae > Trichonephila > Trichonephila clavata. Next base: position 23,209 of record BMAO01022163.1, read on the forward strand.
TCAAGAAAAATGAATTGAATTCCCATTGGAGAGGCAAAAGATACTCTTAAATTTCCCTTTCAAAGGGAACCCAAAAGACATATCTAAAAATTTGTCAATTCTTATGAGTACATTAAGAATGAAAATCTCTCGAATTTCAATCAGCATTGCTTTAGAATATTTTACATCTCATATATAATGTAATTAAAACTATTTGTTGTTCTAAGTAATTTGAACAGTATAATCATTATTGAATTGTATTTTCCCTTTTGAATTTTCGTTAAAATAAGAATAGCCAAAATTTTTCCTTTTATTTTAGAACAAAAGTTGTTAAACAAGAAAGTATTAAATGTGCTGATTTTGCTTCTAATTTTGAATGTATATTTGTATTGTGACTACACATGCAATTTGTATACTTTCTAATGCTGTAGGGTGAAAGTAAAGGAACAATATCGAGAAGCACAGTTTCATTTCTTGTTCAAATTTTCTTGTCCTTTAGTGAGCAATTTAAGGAAGTTTTACATATTTTAAACATGTATTAATGTACTAATTTAAAAATAATGTACTTATAATAAGAAATGGCTAGGATTTACATTTATATGTTAGAAAACATATTTTGGTTATTTGATTTGAAACAACTAATCGAAAAACAATTTTACATAAGACAAGTATTAATATCTTTGGTATGTTATTTTTAGAGAAAAACATATGCTTAATATATATATATTTCGCTTACATTCGTTTTAAATATGAATTCTAAACGGTTGTAGTAAAAATAATATTTATTAGTTGTCTGTAAGAAAACCAGCAAAAAAATCAACGAAACTTCTTTTCTGTTATTTTCATTGCTATAAGTCATGTCTAAAAGTTCATTTAGTTTGGTGGAAGACATAGAACTGAATATGAAACAGTAAATTTCTCAAAAGTATCTCTTTAAAAATCCTTGTTGATGAAGTAAGCAGTGGTTGTTGAAATTCCTACAACCTGTTTCATATTCACAGTTACCAGTGTTATATTACAATCAACGAAAAGTATTTGATTAAAATATTGTATTTTTTCCAATTCAATATGAAACTCTGATATATTTAAAATTTATGCACTTTCAAAATTTACAATACTTTTTACCCTATGAATCGAACATAACATTATAGAAAAGTACTGAGTATAACTTTTTTCTAATTGTGCTACAACAGTTAAGCAAATTAAAAGTTTTATAAAATAAATATGTTGTCATGCGTATATTAAGTAAAGAAATTTAAATCTTATATATGTTTTGAAATTTGAAAAATAATTGAACATATAAGTAGTAACAACGTCTTTAAGCAGATATAAGTTTCTTTTGAATATGTTTACGTTTTAAATCGTATATTTACTTTTGAATCATAGTACAGAGAGTACAAAGAAGTATGTACTTCTGGAATTTAAAGAATTTAAAGAATCCTGTCTTAAAACAATATTATACTTAAATATTTGTTCTTCCTATATACTGGAATGAAAAATCAAGCAACTATATCTGTAATATTTACTTGACAGGTACATTGAAATAAGTGCTTGGCATTTAAAATATCAGATAAAACTAATGCTCTTTCTTTAATAATAACTATTTAACTGGAGTTAGAAATGCTAGTTATGTGTACTCTCTTAAAACAAATCAATGTTTGAATTCCTGGAATTTCTGGAAACTTTCACTTGTATAAATATTTTTCATTTATTTTCTCTTTTTAATTATTTTATACTGAGATGTTTGTTTTAAAAGATTTGGGTTTGATAGATACATTTGGAATGTAGAAGTGAATTTCAAATGTTTCGCTTAAATAGAATGTTACAAAAAAATAGATAAATTTTTAATTCCCCTTTAAGATTCTAAGGCACTAATAAAAACATAAAAGATACTCATTGAAGAAGACATTTAATTTTTAATTGAGAGGTATCAAAACTCATTAAGGGAAATTTATTTTAATTTCTAGCTTTGATCCAATTCATCTTGGCTTTTATTAATTATTTTAAGCCATTTGTAATTATTACTTCGAGTTATATAAGAATCCGTGGTGGTTTAAAGAAACTGTCTTAACAATGAAAACGTCTAAAAATAGCAACAGATTCTCATTGAATCAAGGTGGGTCTTAAAATTTGGATGTGGAAATTTAGTTATGGGAATTCTTTTTCAGTTGCCGTTCTTGTTTTAAATTTAATGATCCATTAACAAAAGCTTTGCTTTTTTGCTGAATAGAACATGCATACAAACTCATATAATCATGTTGATTGAAAAACCCATCGTTGGTTGAAAAGTTCTTCTTGACAAACACATTTCAACTAAAATGAACAAAACACAAGATTCATTAAAAGTAAACCTTTTTAACACGCTCTTATAAGTTTCACTTGTATGTAACGGAACCTTTGAACTCGATTTTTACCCACTTTAAAAGGTCAGATGAATTCGAAATTTTGCATACTTGTCAAGGACTTATGACAATACAATAATTTCATAATTTTGTTCCATTGTCCTTATCAAGATTGTCATTAATAACGATTAGCAGATTTGGAGATAATTCCATATACCACTTAGAGATTTGGCGACTTATTGCACAAACCATTTTCAGATTTGGCGACTTATTGCACAAACCATTTTCAGATTTGGCGACTTATTGCATATACCATTTTCAGATTTGATGACTAATTCCAGATTTAGAGATTAAAAGATTAAGGTGTGTAACCCTAAAATCGAATATACTTGTGGTTAATAGAAATAATACAAACAAAAAAGAAGTGCTCTTTGTGTGAGAAAGGGGAGGTTGGATAAGTCGCAATTTCTTACCATAATATAAATATTTTTCTGAAAATAGAAATTTAAAAAAAAAAGACGTGCACGTGAAAAAAATTATGCTTTAACTGTTAAATATTTTTTGTTTTTATAAAGCAATACGTTTAGAAGTGATAGTACGAGTGAAACTTAATTTTAACGATTTTTTTATTAACTCACTTTTTCGTATGTATGTCCAGGTGGAATTTATTAATTGATTTTAAACTGCGACTTCCCGATGAGCTTGAAACTTGAAATTTGGACCATAGCTCAGTAGTGGATTACAATGCATGAAAATATGAAAAAAGAAGAAAACGGAAAGAAGGCACTTTATTCCTTTTAGTCCATTATAAAAACATGTTACATTAAATTTTTTTTTAATAATTTCAACTTTTTCTTCTTAACAATCTTTTGTTAGTTTTACCTGTATGTATAGAGACGGAATCTTTGAAACATAACGAAAACGGGCCCTGTAAGCGAAGAAAATAAATGCCCTTCAGACCCGTTAATTAATATCCATTGAACAGCAAGACTAATTCCAGCAGTCACGTAATTCCGGCTCCAAATATCAAACTCAAGGATAAATTCAACAGTGAATAAATGATATCTTAAAAATCTAAAAAAAAAAACATGCTTTTATTGTAGATTGAACTAAAGAATGAAAAATAAATTATAATTCAAGAAAAAACTAAAGAACACGTTTTTATACTGAATTGAACTAAAAAGTAAAAAAATAATTCTTTATTTTAAAATAAAATATCTAACGAGAAAATTAATGTCATTGTGGTAAAAGCGTAGGGTGCTTTGTACTACATTTTTACACTAACTCAGCCTTTCGGAATAGAAGTAAGAAATTATCAAAATTGATATAATTTCCCCACGCTTTTACCACAATGACATTAATTTTCTCGTTAACCATTTTATTCTTATATTGAGAATTATTTTCTTACTTTTTAGTTCGATTCAGTATAAAAACCAGTTTTTTTAGTTTTTTTAAACTATAATTTATTTAATGATAGGCTCAGTGGGATGTAGAGGAGGTCACTGAGCTTGAGGGTTTTAACTCTAGAATCTTGAAAGTACGAGAAATTCTGCTTCGAATAAACATGAAACATGAGGAAATTCAGAGGAGTTAAAAACAAAAAACTTAAATAATTATTCAAATATAAAAAAAAAACGCATAGGAAGTCTAAGTTCCATAAAAATATTTTTTTAAAAAAGACTGAAATAGCTTTTAATGGCCAACACATTTTTCCTTTACAAACCTTGAAGCAGTGGTTTTCAAATTTTTACTTATGATAGGGAATATTTAATAATGTTTCGGACAATTTGGAACCTTTCATGAAACACTCAGTTCTTTAAATAAGTATGCTTTCTACCGTCATTAGCAAAAATTGTGAAAGAATACATTTTCTTTTATCGACCATATTCTTTTTGGAAGAATATAAAGTATTTCTAAAAATAACTATGCCCGGAAGCTATTAATACAGATACGTTCGACATCATTTTTTTCTTTTGTCTTTTTAGCATTCTTTAAGAGGAAGAAAAATGTAAAAAGCCTCAAGGTATCCTAAACACCATAACAAGCAGACCCATAGAGGAAAAGTAAGAAAAAGTTTTATTTCAGTTTCTATTTCTAAGAAGTGATTAAAGACAATTTTCTAACGTTTCATCTACTATTTGAAGACTTTTTACGATCCAGTGTGTGTGTATTTTTTTGTGTGTAGAAACACATTTCTTGTGTAGAACATCATAAACAACATTTAATGCCCACGAAGAATAAAAATTGTGTGAAATTGTAATATAATTTGCACTTTTTAAAATAAAGTTTTAGTATCTTTAAATTATGGTTTTAAATTTTAGAAAAAAAGGTACAGTCGAATCCGAAGTTTTTAAGAACGAAATAAGATTATTCGAAGCTGCAGAAAAACTGTAGTTTTACAATATCTGAGGACCGGAAGTGATTCCGAGTTTTAGATACATTTATTTTACTACTTTTCTTTTTGCATTCTTTAAAAGAAAAAAAGCCCCAATTTTTTTCAGTAATAAATTGTTATATGATAGCCAAATTTAAAAATTAAACTTTACTATAAGAGAAAAATAGGAATACAATATACGTAAGCGTAAAACCTAAACATATATTGATCTCTAATTTTATTTGAAGTCGATATAATATAATATTTTATTTTTAAAAATAGATATTTTCTCAAGTACATCCCTTTTACTTTTTAAATTAAAATTTGTTATACATGTATTTGCTGTATTTACAGAGAAATGCGTATAATTTTAACATTGATAATTTTGAAAATTTTTTGCTAATTATTTTAAGTTAGTGCTTATTTAGGATACATTTGGTATAATTCAACATAATTATTTCAAAGTTTCTTTAACTTAGGAAGTTGCATTTATTTCAAATTCATGTAAAATTTATATGAAGTTTATTTTTGTCGAAGCAATTAAGACAAAGTATCCAAAACATTCGGTAAATCTCGAAAACTTTCAAATATAGAATAAAAGCATTTTCTTACAACTGAACTATCACCATAGCAAAATGCTTGACGCTACAGCACTTAAAATGTCAAACAGAATTTGTGACAAGGGAAACAATTTCACGGCAGGGAAAATTATTCCCAATTCAAGTATTGGCACGTTAATTTTTTCTTTTTCATCCGTAAAATCTTTTGACTGCCCACGCAATGTTTAAATAGCTTTGAATTCAGCTTAACAAAGAGACATGTTTTGGAGGACTTTGTTCAGATTCTACTTATCATTAGAATAACGTTTCCTATTAATGGTTCAAAATCGTTGAAACATATTAAAGGCGTTCATAAATCACTGGAATTAAACTGTCATTTGATTAGAAAACTCATTTTACAGAGTTTCTCGAATATTCATTTTACTTTTAACTATAAAATCTATTTCTAAAGTTGATTATTAAAAATTTTCACTCATAGCTTTTCCAACATGAAAATAGAATCTAAGATTAAAGAATGATCGGATGTACCTTATTTGACTAGCTAGCATTATTCCTTACTCTTAAATCAGAGTTTGAAATAATTTAATTAATTAATACTTGTACTGGTTAAGTTTTAGTGATATTAAAATTGTTAATATTAAAAATCTTATTTGAAGATTTTAACTTGACTAGGATTCAGCAGGTAAGGTATAATTAAAATTCCTCGTATAATTTCTCATGCATTTTTTTGAGATTCATAAAGGTTAAAAACTACGAATTTAATTATTATTATTTTATTTAATTAGAAAATAAAACAGTCTTACCGTACAAATAAAAAAAAAACTATGATTTTGTTACTACTTACATTTTCTTCATTTTTCTAAGAATTGTTCATAATGTAATTTATTTGTTGTATACTGAGTTTCACACATAAAAAATTAAGTATTTTGTTTAAAAAAAATTTGAGTTGAATTATAAGATACATGTTTAAAAAAATAACTATATTTGAAGTCATTTTTTTATTTCTATTTTTTGCCAATTATGTTTCACAACATATTTGCTTGTTTTGGGTGTAAGAGTAATACCGAAAGTGTATTACAGCAAGAAATGCGCATGTGTGTTTGCCATTTTATAACAATATATATAAATATATATATATATATATAGCATGCAAAAATTTGAATCCATGTTAGTCTAACAGAAGTTTATTTTAATATAAAAGCTGTGCGTGTGTATGTTAATATTATACATCTAAATACTCTTGAATGTAACCCTGCAGACCTTTTTTGTAACCCTTTCATTTATTTTGCAGATATATTTAAATTTGCTTTTCATCTCCTCTTTTGCTCTATTTTATCATCACCTAAAATCTGATTTTTTTTTACTTATGAACTGTACTTCTTTCTTTTATCAATTGAAAGAATCTTAATCGATGAAAAAAATAAAGTTATTACCTTCTTGTGAACACTTTAGTTTTCTGAAGAAGAATAGTAATCGCGAACCTGGAGTTAGGCGATTTTCAAATCTCATCGATTCACCTTTTGTCTGAGCGCTCCACAACTCGATAATACTCCTCTGTTTTCTGTTTAGCTGATGTATAAATTCGGACGTATCATGCGAAATCGACGCTTAGCCGTAATAAATTATTATGTATTATTTATTTCTCATCATGAGTTTGTTATTACATATAATAATTACTATACAATTGAAGAGTTTATAGAAATACATGAGCAAGAGCAAGACATTGAAGAACTTGAGTCTTTAGACCCGGTTCGTTTGGAAGATCGAATGATAGTTGGGAATTTGACAGAAAGTCTTAGAGTTTAATTGAAAAAGGATTAAAAATTTTCGAAAATATAGACTTTAACAAAGAGCGTATTTTTTCATCAAAACAAGAAGTAAAAAAATTGTTAGCCTGTTACCAGAAAATTTTACGTGGTCTGCAGACTACATTGTCAGATTTTATGAAACCTTCTTCATCCAAACAAATACGTTTTGCAATTTTGTATTTGGTAATCTAAGATTTTATTAATTTTTTTAAAATTATTATTAGGACGTAAATTTCGTCTTCGTTCCATATCTTGTCGTACCTTTTTCTCAGCCAATAAGCAACCAATTGACCTCGGGTTTTCGGCATTTGGTCGCATTTGTGCCCTAGATGAGCCGAATCATATTTAAATTTTCCCATAGTTTTCCTACAAATTTTTCTGAATTTCGTTAGTTTATAACAAAATTTTCTCAAATTTTACCTAGTAAATTATTTGTATCATTATTTCTTTTCAGCTCAATAGTAGTACATTTAGAGGAGTGGTACAGTACACTACTTTCTGTTAGTAAAAAGTTCATTAGTTGCATTACTGTAAAATACAACGTGTGAAAAACGCGCTAAATTTACTTGGCCATGCCAATGATTGATATCTTGTTTTCATCATTTACATGATTTAATACTAAACTCCAAAGTAAGTTAAAAAATAAATAACATTCCATAATGCTTTTCAATATCTATTGATCGCAGAAAAATTGTTCTCGGCCTCATTTATTGTTATTTTCGTTTAAGTCGACAGAGATATTAAATATCCTATAAATTATTCAGTTCATAGGAAAATATTTTCGCTCTTTATTAATGTATGCAGAGTAGACTCACCTTGCACCCAAAGTATGCAGGGTGAGTCTAAATTTTTTTACGAAGTAAGATTGGTGATAACACTCACAGAGACAAGCAATAGCTGTCACGGAACATGGTATCGAATTCCACTCTGAAAGACAGAAAAGAGTAAAATTAGGAAAAAAAACTTGAACTTACAAAAGTGCTGGGAAAGCGCATCAATGATATCAAAAGCTGTACAACCCGATTTATTGTTCTGAGAAAAACACTCACATCATGTGTTCAAACTGGCGACCTCGCGTTTTGTTGAACAACGGTGAAAGAATGACTGGCGCATATTCTTGGAGTTGTGTTAATATTTTCTGTGGCAGCAATGATTCTCATTACGTGATCTTCCACCGAGTTTACTGTTATCTCGTTCGCTGAAGATTTCATGTATCAACAGAAGAAAAATCTAGTTGGCTTCGGTTCGATTAGCAAGAAGGCAAAGCTACATATCCGATCAAGAGACCAGGATATATGGCATTCGGTGGAAGGTCTCGTAGCGAGAGTCGTTTCCTCTGACAAAATTAATGCAGCACCATGAGTATTCCAGAGGGTGCGCCAGTCATTTTTTCGCCGGTGTACAACAACACGCGTAGTCACCCCTTGAACACTTGCTGTAAGGTTTTCTGTGAATAGTATATCAGATTATGTGCAAAACTTTTGGTTTCGTTCACTCTCACATTTCCAACACTGCGGTGTTTTTTCAGCCTTTATTTCTAACATTACTCTTTTCTACCACTCAAGAGTAAAATGTGATCCTATATTCATTGTTAATTATCGCTCATGCGGTTGGGTTTTTATCAGTGTTCTTGTTTTCCAAAAACAATTTAGATTCACCCTGTATAAGTATTATATTTATCCAACAAAAATAATACTAACCAAATGATTTTTTTCCTATTTTATTTGGAATTTTGTATTTAAAATTAAACTGCTAGCAGACAATTTCTTTGATACAAAAGATTAAGCATTTATGCAAGCTAACGTTATTTGCTCAAAGGAACACTATGATTAGTTTGAAATTTTATTTCGAGAGTTATGCCGAAAGGATGTCCAATTTCATAAAAAACAGTCGCCATTCAACTATTCTGTTTCTAGTTAAAATAAACTTTTGCTCATGTTTGCAAAAGACTTTCTGAGTACTTTCTTCCTATCTCTTAGTTTAATTTATGATAAGATAGAAAATATTTTTTTTCTGAAACGAAAGAAATAGTATTTAAATTGAAAATAACAAGACCTGTCGAGACTGCGATGCATTGAACAGATATCACTCTAATCAGCAGGAAAAAAATCCAAGTCTATTTCTTATTTTATTTTTTACTTCTAAATCAAATAAAATATTCCACAAAGTTCAATTTCCTTAATTTTATGAAGTCAACGACCCCTCTAAAATAATTTTATCATTTTTTTTGCGCGTTTTTTTTAAAGTTTTCTCTGGGAAGTCCCAGAGAAATTCAAGTGTGCTTATTTCCAGCAGAAGGATAACACACATGTTTAACATTAGGAACGTTGACGATATAAAGTCTGACAACTCCAGAACAAGTTAACGAAATTCTCTACCCACGAAGCAAATAAATAAATTTCCACTTTACTTCTTTAGACCACAGGGATTTCGTGAGCTACTAAATGTCGTATGTAATCACTTTAAATTCAAAAGCGGTAAAATAATTACACAAGAAGGTTGTACTATGCGGGATAAATACGTACAAGGTTTTGCATCTTTAATTGTTCAATGATAAGTCAAAAAATTTTTATGTTTGTATTCATGTGCAAAGTTTTTAAGAATTCTTAGCTTCAGAAATGATTTTTAACTATGGGTGAGAATTTATTTTTGTTAAAACGTTTTTAAAGTTTATTTGTGACATCAAAGTAATTGTAATAAAATTTTAGTCGCAAAATATATAGAATACATTATTATAAATAAATCTGTCTTAAGTCACAAAACTTAAAATAATTTTAAAAGTTAAAAAATTACGTTTTAATGAAAATTATACAAATAAAATAAACGGTTATGTAATTTAATTTAATTTTCTTTTCAATTTGTAAGAGCATTTAATAATTCGCATATATGTCAATTTATAAAAATATTTTATATTCTTTTTATATTAGACTATATTAATTAGAAAAAATAGACCATACTTTCCCATCAACAAATTAATTAAATCAGTTAATTCTTCTTGAACATTTTATTATTTTATCTGAATTAGTGCAGTTTAATGAACAAATTTATCTTTATTTTTTGATTATCACAGAATGATAATTTAAAAACTATCAATTTTAATCTATATGCTTGTTATTAGTGGGAATAAATAATTTAATGTACATACAAACATATTTTTATTGACAGATTAAAATAGTTCTCGTGTATCTCAAGCTTCATACGGATATTACAGAAATAGGCAAAGAAAATACAGAGAGAAGAAAAGGAAAGCCACAAAGCAAAAAGTGCAAAATCAAAACGATAAAGTTATCAAATACATATCATGAGATTACATAACAAAACCCGATGAAGTTATATATACAAACAAGTATAAGCAATATTTGCATTAGAATAAAATTATTAGAATAGTTCATTAGAATAAAAGCCCCAAGTGTTTTAATAAAGCAGATGCCATTACTTTAAGCAAAATGTCATATTTTAAAACGCGTTTTACTCGATGTTTTTTGAAAATGCTCAAACGGGAATAGTAATTGCTAAGAAAGTTTTGAAAATAATTAAGTGAAACATTTTTTTAATATTCTGTATAATAGTTGAAGTGTTTTAACCTCCAGATTTATCAATCACTGCTTTATAACAAATTTTACAGTTCTTATGCTAATATAGTCGCTGTTTTTCTTCTCCTAAGCAATTTTCTATAACTAAGATAAAGTGTTGTAGTTTTTGTAAAAATTAAAATACCTCTTATCCTGAAGGTCATTTCAAAAATGAATAACATAACAACACATCTGTATTAAAAAATGGAAAATTTCTTCGTAAACATTTGGTACAGAAAGGGCCCTGTTTACCCATTTTAGTAATAATAATTTCTTTTTCTCTCCTTAATTTGAGCATATTTTTCTTGAAATGTACTAAACCAAATCTAAAAATTGCAAAAATTCCCCATATCACCATTTTTTTTTTCTTCAAAAAGTTGTCGCAAGTAGTCGTATGCCTTAAGGTACACTTTAAAGCCAGACAGAAATGACTAGGAAAAACACTGAATATATTTCAAAACTTCCTAAGAAAATAAGAGAGAGAGAGAAAAAGTAAAAATAAATAAATTAATTAAAAGATTGCGCGAATTTTTGTGAAATGATGAAAAAACAAGTCTGCTAGTAACGAATTAACTGATTGAGTGTGTGTATCGAGTGTTCCAAGGTGTAACAGCATTTCCTTCAGCTTTTTTTCTTATAAAAACTTAGGAGTAAATTGAGAAATCAAAATCTTCTTTGGTTGTTTATTTAGCCAAAAAATCAGTTGTTTCATTTCTCAAAAGTCGGTTTTGGTCACAAACAAATGCAAAAGACTCAAGAATATTTATACCCTGAAGAATTTTAAGATTTCTTGAAATTTCTAAAACAACATTATTGCAAAATGAAATAAGAAAAACTGAATTTTAAGATTGTTAAAAGATATCACAACAAAAAAAAAAAGATTTCAATTTCAACGAACGAAATCATAGACGTTTCAAGCCCCATTTAAAATAGCAACATCAACAATCTAAGTAAAAGGAACGTCATTGTATTGTTTGTATAAGTTTTTAACTTCCTTTCCCTGCGATGAAAGCATTCACTATAAATACACTGCTGGCCACCGTAAATGCAACACCAAGAAAGACAAGAGATAGCACAACAAAATTTATTTTGTAGATAACATGTTGACCAAGTATCAAATGATTTAATTTATAGACTTCTGTGAAGTGTGGTTCCTACCAGAATCAGTAGCCAGAGTAGCCGCCATTGTTGGAGATCACCGCTGCCACACGCCTCGGCATTGATTCAAAGAGACTTTAGATGTGTTTTTGCGGTACAGCAGACCAAGCAGCTTCCACACGATGCCAAAGTTGATCTGGTGTGACAGCTGTGGGTGTAATCCGGGTCAATCGTTGAGCAGCCATGGACCATATGTTTTCTATCGTTGAAAGATCCGGAGAGCGAGCCGGCCAGGGAAGCAATTCAATCTGGTGATTGACGAAGAACCTTTGGGCAATGCGTGCCACGTGTGGTCACACATTATCCTGTTGAAATATGGCTGTGGCCAAGCCCTGAAGGTAAGGAAGGACAACTGGCTCCAACACCTCGGAGATGTAGCGCTGGCTGTTTAAAGTACCGGCAATGCGTACTAGAGGAGTGCGAGAGTGATATCCAATACCGCCCCATACCATAATACCCGGTGTAGGACCAGTGGGGCGGTGCATAACGACACCACAAGACACACTTAGCCTTTTTCAAAAGACACAAGCAAGAAAAACTTCAACATACTATTTGTCTATCATCAAAGAACAATACAACAAAAAATACTATACTCAGTGGTGCAACAGCCCATAGAGAGTCAAGACCTAATGTGCTGGACTCAGTTTACGTGATCTTGGGCGCTAAGATGCATGAGCAGAAATTCCGATCAGGTAGTCAGTCTGAAGCGAAACCCTCAGTGTTTAGTTTCCAAGCGAGCTTGGTATTCATTTATCAATATATAAACATAATACATCATTTGTTTCTATAGATAGTAAAAAAAGAATTTTAAACGTGTATTTTATAATTATTTTTATCTCACACGAAGATAACTTGGAAAAAAGCAAAAGTGAGATTTAAAAAAAAATATGATAGGTAAAAATTCAAATTAAGATGGAAAATGCGACACATTTATGCAGTATCCCCAAAGTCGTATTTCATAAATATCTCACAATAAATAATGTGTAAAAAAGCTTTATTCAATCAATGTAACCTAGATGGAAAAATTTAAAAATTATTAGATTGAAGAGATTTAGCATTTTGGAAATTACAGCTAAATAGAGATCAAACTTTCTCTTAAAGTGCTTTAAAAGAAGTTTAAATTTCGAGAGAATGTGCTTGATAGAAAATTAAGCTTTTAATTTTTAAATATATTAAATTGTGCGTCAAGTAATTTTTTTTTATTATTGAACAAATAACTTAATTGTATTTCTTACAGCCAAACTTCACAATTATGCCATATAGTCATTATATATTTTTACAGCTAATATAGCAAGACTTATTTTGGATAAACTTGAATTCCGCACACTAGTTTTTGTTTGGTGGATGTTGAAGTATGGAAAATAAAAAAGCAATATTTTTGACATATTTTGCTTTCTTACTATCAAAAACGTAAAAAAGCTATTCATGCAGGTAAAAAATTATTCTGTGTATGTGGGAAATATATATTGACAGAATCACCGTGTCAAATCTGTTTTGCCAAGTTTCGTTCCAACAATTTTTATATTAAGGATGCGCTACGTTATGGAAAACCGGCTGAAGCTGATAAAAGTATAAAAAAAAGACATTGATTGATGCAAACCATCAAATAAAAACTCGTGACATCACTGAGTGATAAAATTATTGAATGTGACCGGTAATGACCATTTGAAACGCGTTGGTTTAAATTCAAAACTTGACGTATCGGTTCAACGTGCTCTTATTGAAAGAAATGTTTATTTAATGATTTTCTTCTCTCAGACGGCAAGAAAGTGATACTTTTTTTAAGTGAATGGTGTATGGAGATAAGAAAGAGTTGCCCGCAATAAAGTGAAATGCAAGAGGTCATGGAGTAGGGAAGATGAACCGGATCGAAGCACTTCAAAAATCAATGTTCTTTAAAAAAAAAGATCATGTGACTACTTGGTTAGATTTTAAGAATATTTTTTTTAATCCACACCGGGCAATATCATGATTATTTCTGTTGAGCACTTTCATCGAAAATGCGAGACCTCATACAAGTTTGGTGGCTCACCAAAAGCTTTTACATTTTAAATGGAAAATATTACTACACAGTCCAAACCCTCAGATTATAATTTTTTTGCAGTCTGTATAAACTGTTTTAGATGAAAAAAACTTTATTTTAAATGGGTATGTCAAAAATTACTTAGATAATTTTTTTTAAGATCAGAAGAGTTTTTGAGAGCGAAATTATACTGCAATAAAAAGATGGAAATAGTTATTGAACCAAAGTAGAAAATATGTATGATACAAAACAAATATTTACACGATATAAAAATAGTCGTTAATTTTCATCAAATATATATATATATAAAATTCCTTTTCCAAGAACCCAATAATTGCACATGACTGTTGAGAAAAATGTGCGAAATAAATTGTTTTTCATGCATTTATATTAGCAATTTATTGATGAAAAGTAGTTTCTTTTGAAATTTACTTCCTAGACAAAAATGTTTCAAAACATAATAGACTTCAGTTTATATAAAAGTAAATAAAGAAATAAAGTCTTGGAAAAAGTGTGTTACTTCAATCATTTTAACAACTTTGCTTATAACTTTTTACAAAAGTTGCAGCAAATTTATTACTTCTGTAAATAAACAAACTACGAAATGTCTGCATCTTTCTCAGCACTGCATGCTAAAAGTTTAAATCCAGACAATATAATTGAAGATTTTCTGAGTAAAATGATTCAAGTAAATATTTTTCGATGAAACTCGTATAAATAATTGATTTCAATTTAAAATATTTTTTATCAAATTTCTTTTATGTTGAAATTCAAAACAAGACTTTAAAGTAGATTTCACTTATTTCTGAATTGTTTCTACTTTCTAATATAAGATTTATTAGTAATTATGGAGATGGAGGTAAAAACATTGACTTTTTATGAAACTTTTTGTAGAGGATTGATCAAACATTATATTCAAAAGTAAATTGTGTATTAGTATACTTCAAAGCAAATTAAATAATTTACCAATATATTTATGAGGAATTAGTTCGTACTTTTATCCATCGAAGATCCAAGCTTTCTAAACTTGGAAATTTTTTTGGAGCGAAACATCAAACAAATGAAGTAATTGAAAACAACTTTCTTTCAAGTATCATTATCATGCTTCACAGAACCCTCGTTTAAGAGCTTCATTGACTTATTATCTCTTTAACGATGCCCCTTTTAAGAAGAAATAAAACTGAAAGCTTTAAGACATTGACGGTGAACTTTTTCGAGAAGTGGGTCAAATTTTCTTCGTTACATTTTTAAATTCTAGCTCGTGTGGGTCACTAAGTCACTGGCACAACTAGGTAGGGAGAGGGGGAGTTATAAAGAGTATCAATAATTTGGTAACACCGAAAATTTAATAGTAGGAAAACATGACAGTTGACCCTTTCCTCTTTTTGCTCTCACTTTTAATTTTTAAATCCTCTAAAAATTACTTTTTTTTTTTGTTTTTACAATTTTTCCCCCCAAAATAAATAAATAAATTTCGATGTCAAAAAAGTGATGTTGATAGGTTGATACCTTGACAGTAAAAGAGGATACCATGCCGAATGGTGCCTCTTCACGGAGTATTTTTCGAGAAAGGAATAACGAAACAATTATACTCATTGTGAAACATTCTTCATTAGTAACATAGCTGAAGATATATGTGTGAATAGAAAAGTCTAGAAAAGGATATTCAATAAGAAATCTATTTTTTCTTATTTTAAGATAGTTTCTTAATACTAGGTTAATATTATAAAGGAAAACCATTTTAGCACGAATTATGTGGATCTATATATAAATATTGTTAAAAGAGCATTAGTTTCTTTATTGAAATAAAATTGTAAAACTGTTTGGTACAGTGCTTCTCAAACTTTCAATATTTACGACTCAGTATTCGATCATAATTTTCATCGCGCCCCCCTCCATACAATAACAATGTACTGAAATCGATAATACGATATTTAGACGTCAAAGCAGCAATACGACTTTAACCTCTTGCGTGCCAACGGCGTATATAAACGTTTCGCTCATCCAGTGCGTAAATTGTACGGGACGTATATTTATGTCTTTCCGAAATATGATTTTTTTCTGTTCACTGCTATCTATAAAATTATTCCGAAGGCTTTGAAATGCAATAGAATGATCTTGACAGTGTTTACAAAGGATTTACTTATTTCAGAGGATTAGGATATTCATTCCCTTTCGCCTCCACCAATACACCACATACGCGTACATACGTGCAAAATGATGTAATTGGGTAGCGAAACGCGTAAATTTTAATCGGCAGTTAAGGGATTAATTATAAACCGTACAAATTATGAAGATAAATGTTAATTTGTGCATATAATTTTATATATGACAAGCCCGTGGGTTAACTGTTAATTGTAAAACTTGTTCTTAACTTAGTATTGTTAAAAAAAAATTTTAATACATTGTGCAGTGCTGATATATTTATAAGTGTATTATATCAGTGTAAATGTTGTTTTTTATTATGTCAAAGTGTATGTTAATTGTTTACTTTCAATAAATTAATAATTTTTTTAAAAATAATCTTTTGCTTTTGACTTTTTAAGATACTTGCGTCCTCCTCCTAGGTTTATCACGCCCCCTTAGGAAGTACGCCTCACAATTTGAGAAGCGCTGGTTTGGTAGATATTTCCACATGTATAATATAATATTTTCTGTTTTTAGAGGGGGATCATTATTATCTTTCTTCGTCCATTGGGAAGCTGATTTTTGAATGCAGCATTCCAAAGTATCTTTTAACATTGCATGCATGCGAAGAGACCTTTTCGTTGCAAATCGCACATACAATTGTTTTATTATTTTTGATCCTTCCATATTTATCATATTCTATCTGATATGGTCTAAAACTAGTAACGTATATTTCTATTTTATAAACGCTACAAAGGAAAATATATTTAATGTACAACAATTTTAAAATAATTTTTTTAATGCAATTTATACAGAAACTTATGTAGATGAGAAAACTTGACAATGACAAATCATAAAGTTAAATTATTAAACACTTCTATATCGTACACCAAGGCTGTCAATTTGTGCACCCTAGTTCTGCTATCTAACAAATATGCACTCCAAGTTACTACTTTCGAGGGGGAAAACCTGTCGCACAGTTCTTGTAATAGTTCTAGCTGTTAACGACAAGGGAGAAGTTTCTCTCAGTGAATATATTATGTAAATAGTTATAGGAACTATTTTTAATATTTATTTTGAATTTAGCAGGAAATTACCTTTTATCATGATTTGATATCAGATTTGATGTAAACTAAAATTACTGTTTGGAGAAAAATATGTCTACGGAGTGTTATTTTTCCCATCACACATCTCAGTTTGGCATTTATTATTTTTAAGCTTCCTTTATAAAGCGCCAAAGTTTTAAACATTTTATCTAGATGTAAAAAAAATTACTTACAAAAGAAACAGTACTTTTTTTTACATTTAAAAATTTGCTTTTCTCTTTGAATTTGATTTTTAAAAAATTAAATGTGCAAATATGAACAACTTGACAAAAATTGAGAGCACTTCCGAAAACTCAATCTCGTTTTATACATATCCTCTTAAAATATATTTATAAATTTTTTGTTGAAAATTATATGTATCGTTTGATTCAAAAATAATGTTACCAATTTCAGAGCATCATAAATGTTTTTCGAATTAAGTTATTTACATGAAATTTTCAACGTGGTTTCCTATAACATAGTACACTTTATGTTAACATTTCGGTCAAGTCAGAATGGCTTTTTGACCATTTTAGGGGGTATTTTTCCAACTTCCTCTTTGATTGCTTTCTGAAGCCCCTCGAGTGTTCTTACTTTACGTCTGTTTAATTGTTTTTTTAAGAATTCCCATAAAAAATAATCACAAGAAACACAGTCAAGGGATGGTGGTAGCCATTTCTCAGGAGGCAGAAAAATTATCTTTTAATCTTTCAGCTGTTTTATAATTGACTTTGTAGTATGATTTGCTACAGAATCTTGGTGAAAAGCAAAGTTTCCTTGAGGGTAAAGATGTTTACTTATTTTGTGATCAAGTGTTTCCAAACTTTATTCTGATAATACTTAGCATCAATTTTAGCCTATGGTTCTACAAAAAATGGTTTTGTTAAGCCTTGAGAGGACATTTCCATCCATACCATAATACATGACGGCCAACTTGCTTTTTGAAAAACAGTTGCGTTTTCGTGACGTTTTTTGCGTGAAATATATATTGTATCTTCGTTTTGTGAGTTGTGAATGACATAATAAAACAGTGTTTCATTTGAAGTTATCCATGCTTTGTATCTACCTTTGAGTAACATTAAATATAGAGGCTAAGAAAGGTTTCTTTATTTTTCTACGGTCTTAACTGACATTTGAAGTCAGATTCATTTATTAATTTTTTTACTGCCAATTTCCTTTATGTGGCGACAAATTGTCGATTGCGATGCGTGTAGTTCCTTTGCTAATGTTCTTTGAAGCACTATAGCGATATGTCTTTACAGCTTCTTTTTTTCCTCTTTCTCAAATGACTTTTTTCATCCACTTTTTTCCTTTGCAGCTTTTGCTTGCCAACCAAGTTTTATTTATTTTTGAAGTTTAAATAGTTCAAATAGTAAAATGTCTTTTCTGATTTTCAAATGGTTTAAATATAACAGAATTTGAGCATACATCTTTCAAAAGCTGTAAAATTTTTAATTAATGGTTTGAAGATCTAATTTCGGAGCCCTAATTTGCTCTCCCTAATAAAAATAGTTAGATTGGTAATATTTGAATGTTTCAGGTTAAAATACAATTGGCAGCAAAGCGGTAAAAATTTACCATTCATAGTTATGTGCTTTTAAAATTGGTCACACTAATTTTGAATCAACCGGTATTTGTACTTCAGATTCGCAATTGAAATAGTAGCTTCGAGAAATGAAAATTTGCCTGTGCTTCCATTATTTACTAAATTGAATTTTCAATCAATCAAAAAAGAATGTTTTTTTTATAAAGAAGAAATAACATACTAATTACAACAATTGAAGGAACAAATGAGGATTTTTTGCAATTAAAGAAAGTAACAAAGCAAATAAAACCAAACTTTGCCAAAATATCATCCGATATAAGACCAATATATTGAAAAACAAAAAACGACACAACCTGCACTCTAAATAAAGAAACTGGTCACTTGTCCAGCACAGCAGCTGAACTATGACCTACCCGTCAGAGAAAAAATCTGTCTAAATGTTCACCTGTAAAAGCTACACAATTTTCCTACTGGTGTTTTGTACTGTTTACCAGAGTCCTTGTCAACCCGTGAGACAACCGAACCCTCTCTTGCCCCAAGGCACTCTTGAGTTCATTGATGGTCATTGGAATTGATCTTTGAGCTACAATTGAGCGTAAGAGGATGTTTTATACGTGTTCGATGGGAATAAAATCAGAGGACATTGCAGGTGTCGCCAATTGTTGAATATCCTCTGATTGGAGGTATTTGTCCACCAACTGAGATCTGTGTTTGCGTGCATTATCTTCTATTAAGATGAAATTTGATCCATTTTTTTCACATAATATGTAACATAAGGTACAAAGATCTCATCCCTGTACCATTGACCTGTCAGAGTACTTCTGTCAAACACAATGGTATGCCTGTCTGCCATGATGCCTGTCCAGACCATCACATCATCTCGACCACAGTGGTCTTTTTCGACGATGCTAGAGAGCTGATATCGACATTCGGGTTTTCTCCAGATTAGAACACGTCTCAAGTTACTGTCTTGACGAAATCCCGATGAAATATCACTAAAGAAAACTCGCTCCCAATCATCATCTGTCCTAGACAGGTGTTTTCACGGACTACGACTTGATTACTAAGCCACTTCTAACCATGAAAGAGATGTTTATGTTGCAATATACTGGTTGCGAGACAATTATTTCGCTGTCATGGGCCTATTCCTTTTGCCTAGTAGTCTCAAACAATGGTTTTGAGCCGGATTTGGTGCCCTTTTGAGGCCTTCGTCAAATCAGTGGACCACTATCTACTTCTCTGTAAATTCTTTTCACTGAATGGACCCCACATTTCTCGGAACGTGGACGTCCCTACAGCAGATAGGTAATCCATCTGTCATTTTGTGGCATCGTCTACACGATGACGATTGGCCATGTTAACGAGAGGTAAGTAAAAAAATTAAAAACAAACAAACAAGGGTTGCGCTAAGCTATGAAGTTTCAAAACGTCCTTACGTTACAAGCTTCAGTGGCAAATGATGTACCTCTACACAAACGCGATCACAGCGCCACTGCCTTACGATGTCACAGGTCACTGAGGAGCTGAGGTGTCCTCGACCAGCTTAGCTATCATCTGATATCTTATTTGAAGTTATTTGTAATTATTTTGTTCTCTTTTAAAAAAATAACTATTCCTCCCTTTCATTGTTTTCACCAGTGGAAAAGAAAGATTCAGATGCCCTTTTGATAAGTTAATATGTGTAAAAATTATATTTTAAAAAAGAAATATATTATCATCTATCTCAATACTATTCCAGAACACAACCTCTATGCTTTAAAAAAATTTAAAAAAATATTTTTAATACATTAGAGAAAAATTATATAAATATGTAGATATAAAGGTATGTTTTTGCTTTATATTTGTGAAATTTATTTTAAAAGCAGTACATTATGCCATACGCTTTATTATGCTTTATTAAGTCATCTTAATATTTATCATGAGAATATCGGATTTTAATCAGGGGGTAGAAATAAAATAACTAAAATTACATAACCCTCTTTTTATGCAATAAAATTTGGGTTTCCCAAAATTTGTTAAAAATACAGTCACACATTAACAGTGAGATTTTTATAAAGCTGTTAAAATCTGGTTCTAAATATGTAATAAATTTATTTAAAACTAAATATAAAATAATACTTTCAAGAAAATAAATTTTGTTTCCCATAATCCTGTTAAAATGTAATGGATAACACTATTTACGGTTAGCTGTTAAACGTATGGGAATAATACATAAGCAGGAGGAGGAGGCAAACTGAATAATTTTCTCAAATCCCAGCAATACCTCGTACTCGTTGTTAAAAGATAATCCATTCAATAGATATTTTTATCGAAAATATGAATAACTGAATAGTTTTCTTATTAAAAATAAGTATTTAAAATCTATACAATAAATGTTTATCAAAGAAGAATAGTTATTCTTTGATCTTTTACACACAATTTCATGCTATGTATAATTTTTAAGCAATATGTAAAAATTTTCATTAACTTCACGTCGGAAAGTTTTAAAACAGACAGCGTAATTAAAATGAAAATTGACGGCATTAAAATTTATCCAACGAGTAATATTTATTAACTTTGCAAGTGTTCAAAACATATAGTCCTTGATTTAATGTCAATATATTTGATTCACATTCATCTTAGGAATAACATGGTTTCTGAACTATTAAATGGACTGGCTACTTTTTATATAAAGCCATAAAATATTCTTCAAAATATTAATATTTTTCATTTAGGAGAAAAGTTTACTGAAATAGTTTAGGAACAGTTTGTTTTTGAATAAGATATCAGAAAATAAGATTTATCATAATACCACTTGAGTTGAAATCTATGCTTTTATTTTTTGATTATCCAAGACTACACGTAAGTTGATCCTTTTTAAGAAGGGATGTCACACCGTGTTTTGACTTCAGCCCTATGGCTATCAAAAAAAGAGGCAATGACTACGCTTATGGCCCACTGCCGTGCTTCTCACACTTTCAATATTGGCGACCCGATTTTCACAATCAATATTTCCATCGTCCCTTCCCCCTTATACAATAACAATGTATTCAATCTAATAATAATAATGTACTTTGATACTAAAGCTGTAATGCGACTTTAATTTAACCCGTACAAATAATCAAGATAAGTATTAAACTTTGAAACTTTTAAACAATAGATATATTCTAAGTTACATT
The DNA here is from genome assembly GCA_019973975.1 of Trichonephila clavata. Taxonomy (NCBI): domain Eukaryota; kingdom Metazoa; phylum Arthropoda; class Arachnida; order Araneae; family Nephilidae; genus Trichonephila; species Trichonephila clavata. Next base: position 44,941 of record BMAO01022163.1, read on the forward strand.
TGAGTAACCGGATATGTGTGAGTGAGTATATTATGTTACTTTTCCTTTCTAATTTTTAAATTGTAAACTATTGCAAAATAATCTTTAATTAAATTAAATATTTATTTCCTCAATTTTTTTTTATTTCATAAGTCTAATCATCCATTTCCGACATCCTGCCGTTGTGAAACCGAATTTTCAGCCGTGGTTACTTTGAAGACAAAATAAAGATCTCAGCTAAATATTGGAAAAAACCTTAGAGTATCAATATTATTAAACTTTCCTTTGAAAACCAGCTATGCAAGACAAGCTCATGGGAGTTATTAGTTAATAATAAACTTGTTCTTAATTTAGTATTGATAAATTAATTACCAAATACATTGTGAAGTACTGATACATTTATAAGTATATTAAATATGTATTTTGTTTTTTATAATGCCAGAATTTATTCTGTTTTGCTTTCCTTCTGTAAATTAATACATTTTGTTTAAAATAATCTCTTGTTTTTGACTTTTCGATATGCTCGCGCTCCCACATAGAGTTATCACGTCCCCTAGGGAGCTCGCCCAACAGTTTCAGAAATGCTGATCTGCTATCAAAAGTCATACCATTGGTCATAAAATTAGTTAGCCAAAGTTATCCTGGTAATATTTTTTTTTTATAAATTCGACATTACTATACTTTTTTTGAAAAAAATATATATATTTTTAAATGTTTGTTTACTTGCTTATGATAAAAACAAGTTTGTAAAAATCAACGCGTGGGTCATTTAAAAAGCCTTCGTAGGTCAGTGTCTGATCCGAGAGTCATAGGTTTGTCATCGTTGCTTTAGGGTAAAGAGTACTAGTATCCAGCAATTTAGTTTTTAAAATCATCTGGAAACTTCACGGAAGACACAGAAACTTAAATATTGTATACATTACGCTTCCATAAAAATTCTACAGGCAATTACTTTAAAACAATTTTATAGCGTGCAAATTTGAGTATTTATCATGAAATCTTTAGTGAGATACCTATTAAAGAGGTTTATACTCTTGCTAATTCATACATATTTGCGGCTTATCATTTTAAAGTTTAAGTAGTGTTTAAGCTTAAAGTTTAGGTAATGTGAAATAATATAAAGATTTATCATAACACCAATAAGTAAAACAGGACAAATAACAGGATAAATTATCTAAGATAAAAATGTGTTAAGGAAATAAAAAAATGAATAAATAGTCTTGGGGTCGCATACACATATATGTATATGTGTGCGTAGAGATATTGCATATATATATGTATCTGTATATATACCCAATGATTTCTCACACCAGGTGCCGGGCTCCTATGCCAATATAGAATGCAAGCAGGTGATGAGCCACCTCCTCGAAACCTCCAAACACGCTTACGGCAGAATCAGAATACTGCACGTAGAACCGGGACTTGTCTGAAAAGAAATGGCATAACGTCATATTCGCGGGATGTTGTACCAGTCTTGTATCCAGCTCTGTCGTTCGGCTCACCAGAGTCACCGTCTCTCTCTGTGTTGGTTTATTAAGGGAAGCCGAAATAATGGTCCTCGTGCTAATAGACCCCGCTACTAAAAACGTCGTTGCACGGTTGGAATGGATACTGAGCATGCTGCAAATGTGCCCGAATTCTGACTAATAGTCCCTGATGGAAGTGTACGGTTTTGCAGGCAGACCACACGATATATCTGTACTCTTGGAGGTTAGTCATGGGAGGGTGTAGAGATTCTGCATTCCGTTAAGTAAGACCCTCAGCAACCAATTGATTCCGTATTTGGATGACAATTGGACAGTCATTCGGATGAGGATTGGATTTCAATCAGTGCGACGGGCAATATCACGGAATGATAATCCGCACTCTGGATAGGTGGTTATCCTATCTCTATCGAATTATGACACTTGCTAGTAAGCATTGCTTCTTATTCTAGATATTACACAACTTTTTGAGCCTATCTTATAAAGCGCTTCCCGAATGAGAAATCCACAATACAACTTTTTTTTATTCGGTGATGTCGTTTCTCCCTCTTGTGTCGTCTAAATATGTTGAAATACTAACCACTTACACATCCCAACCTCTTCTAGTTTTCATGTGATTTTGACGTTCTTCAGATTATTCCTTCCGGGTGTGACAATTTTAATAGCCAACAGTTTCTGAATTTGTCTTTTAAAATATAATTTTCACAAATATCAACTATCTGTTTAAAATAAATGATTTGATTGCGTACATTATTACGATTACCTAAAAATTTGTTTAAATATAATCATTTAAGCTTTAAAGAATACTCTCTGTTGAGCATAAAAATATTTTTTCATCGTCTTTTGTAAAAATGATGCCTAAAACTATTTATAATAGTTAGCTCCATTTTTCCAATAAAAAGGTATTGCCATTCTCCACTTACAAAGTTTAAAATTTTGTGATTCAGAACTAATAGCCACAGAATGCATTGTGACGTTTTATAGACTCTACCTTTACCATACCAACGAAACACTTGTATTTCCAGGTGCTTAAGAGTTCCCTTTTAAAGCGACTGCGATATCAACTAGTAAATTGAAAAGGGAGATAACATTCGAGATAGAAAAGGCTTTAGATAGAAAGAGCAACGGAGCAACCGAATGTGTGCTAAACTTTAAATCTTGCTCTTCCTGAGTCTAGTGAAAGAGTTTATTGGATCTTTAAGACCTAAGCAGTTCGGAACTTTATGGCTTAGTGGGTATTTTAGAGCTTTATCACATTTCATTGCTTTGTCTTTGAGGTCATTGACCGCCTGAAACAATGAATACGAATATAAGGAACGATTCTAAAGCAAATTTAGATTACACTTCGAGTTTGCTCACATACTTTAAGATACCCCCCCCCCACACACACACGAACTTAAGATGCAAATGTAGATTAAAAGTTTGAGCTAAACATTTTTAAATTCAGTTGGCTTTTTTTAGTGTTCATAAACATTTACTGTGCGAGTTTTAAAAGTGTATGTTATTAAATTTTAAGTGAGAACTGAAACATGGCAAGTCATTTATTTACCAAGGAGTTTATGTGAGTAAATATTTATTTCACAATGAACAAGTCTTTTGAATGTTTTTCAGTGCATTAATAAAAAAAAGGTTCTCTTTTTGGTGAGATGTAAAGAACTTTATTGATCCAAAAACAGTGTAGTTGGTATGTTATTGAGTAATTTAAATAATTTGAGATACAAATGATCTTCATTAACAAATGTAATGACATTTTTTTAAATAAATGAGTTAATTAATATATATTATAGTTCGCTATTTTTTTATTTAAAGTTACAATTTCCTACGAGAATTCAGAATCTCAGCATTCTTAAAACTGCATATTAAAACAAATATTTTTAAAACTATTTCCTAAAATAAATTTTCTTTCGAAATAATCTCTCTCTAAAATTTTAACTCGAATGATAGATAAACAGATATTAAGATCATCTTTTTATAACATCTACAATACTATAAAGTTTTTTAAAAACTAAGGATATTATGAAAATCTTACACACGCACAGATGGATACTGAGAGTACGAATAGTAATTAAAACAACTAAAAACACTGAAGAAGTTTAATGAATGATTTAGTAGGTGGTGACGGATTTTTTTATAAAAAAAAAATTAACTGTACCATATGATTTTTATTCTGTTTATTTTTTTCATAGCCGAAACAAAATGGAGAAGGTTTCAAAAAATTGGTACATTTAACTTTGCATTTTTATTGTTGACAATATAATAGTCATTATAATTTTAATTTGCATTTTGAACTGAATTCAGAACTTTTTGTATTAAAATTTAATTTAACTCCTAATTTTAATATTTTTGTTGTTAAGAGAATGTAATAGAAATAAACACACATTTTTTTGACACGCTTTTATAAGTTTCACTTGCATGTAACGGAATCTTAGAACTCGATTTTTACCCACTTTAAAAGATCGGATTAATTCGAAATTTTGCACACTTGTCAAGGACCGATTGCAATATTATAATTTCATAATTTTGTTCCATTGTCCTTTCAGGATCGTCAGGAATAACAATAATCAGATTTGGTGACAGTTCCATTTACCACTTCCAGATTTGGCAACTTATTACATATACCATTTCCAGATTTGGCAACGAATTCCAGACTTAGAGACTAAAAGAAAAAGGTGTAACCCAAAAGAGAATGTTTTTAATTTAAAAAGCTAATTATATGCAAGTATAAAATACACTTGTGGTTAATATAAATAAGACAAACAAAAAAGTATTCTTTATGTGAGAAAATGGAGGGTGGTTCTAACCATAATATAAACATTTTTCTGAAAATGAAAATTTAAAAAAAAGGCTCGTGCATGTGAAAAAAAATTTATCTTCTAACTGCTAAATATTTTTTTAAATTTTATAAAGCAATACGTTAAGAAGTGATGATACGAATTAACATTATAGCAATACATTTAAAAGGGTATAATACGATTGACAGTTCATTTTATCAAGTTTTTATTAACTCGCTTTCTTGAATGTCTGTCCGGGCGGAAATTTGTAATTGATTTTAAATTGTGTGACTTTCCGATGAGAGCTAGACTTGAAATTTGGACCATAGCTCAGAAGTGGATGACAATGCATGAAAATGTGGAAAACAGAGGGGGGGGGGACGAAAAGGAGGAATTTTATACTCTTTAGCCCATTATAAAAACATGGTACATTAAAAAAATTTTTAATTTGAACTTTTTCTTCTTAACACACTTTTATTTGTTTGACCTGTTCTATAGAGACAGAATTTAATATACGATACGGGACTCATCCGAGGCCCTGTAAACGGAGAGAATACATACACTTCAGACACTTTAATTAATATCCATTGAAGAGCAAGACTAATTCCTGCAGCCAGATATATATATATATATATATAATTCCGGCTACAAATATCAAACTCAAGGATAAATTCAGCAATGAATAAATCATAGTTTAAAAAACTAAAAACACACTTTTATTGTAGATCGAACTAAAAAAGGAAAAATAAATTCTATTTTTTAAAAAAAACTAAAGAACACGCTTTATACTCTGATTCAAACTAAAAAGTAAAAAAAAAAAATAATTCTAAAAAAAGAATAAAATGATGAACGAGAAAATTAATGTCATTGGGGTAACAGTGTGGAGTGCTTTGTACTACATTTTTACACTAATTCAGCATTTTGCAAGAAGCTATAACAATTGATATATTTATAGAACACCCCACGTTTTTACCTTCAATGACTTTAGTTTTCTCGTTTATCATTTTATTCTTAAATAAAGAATTATTTTTTTTAACTTTTAGTTCGAATCAGTATAAAGCGTGTTCTTTAGTTTTTTTAAACTAGAATTCATTTTAATACCAAATTATTAAGGTTTTTTGGTGTTGGTTGAATTTATATTGAAGATGCTCAAAAGCTATTGATATTAAGCATAGTAATTTTGTATTATAGTCTGCGATGATGAACTATTGTCTCCCTCTTAATCCCAAAAGGGAAGATTTTAAACACCAATTACATTCAATATGCACTACTTCTATTATTATCCAACATGTATTTGGTGGGATTAGGATTAAAGTATACAACTCGATTTAAATGTCAACTGTCACGAAGCTGATGGCTAAAATGCCTCTGTCAATCTGGCTCAATATTTGTAAGAAGTTATTTTCGCTTCCGATTAAATTTTATCAATGAATCAAAAACGCGCACACATGTAAAAAGGAGCGAACCAAATGTTTCGTCTTACGAATAACTTTTAAGTCGTTTAGTTTCAAAAGATCATTAGCGTTCTTCGTTGCTGCATTCGAGGAAAATTTTGACTCTTTATTGCTTTATGAAATAGGCATACAGTATATATATATATATATGTGTGTGTAATAGCCTTTACCCACCCGCTTCGCTGGTTTTATCGTATTGTAGGAATATAACATTATAAAAGTTATTTTCATCTAAATGCCAACATTAAGCATTTAATGATTTAATGTATTAAAACACACACATTCCTATAGTGTTACTCTCTTGATTTTAAAAGTACAAAATTTGAGTCTCTAAAATGAATCTCTTTAACACACACGTAACATCCACTTCGAAAGTCGATTTTTCCAAATTTTATTTTTAGTAGATCTCTACTTGACAATAGAAATATAATTACTCAAATATCAAGAGAGTGGATCTAATAGTTCAAAAACTAAATTGTTTTAAAAACCTACAAAGCCTTCATAACCCCAGACAACTCTCCTATGGAAATTGATTTACGGAAAACCCGTACTTTGTGGATCACTACTCAAGAGAAGAAACATGTTTTCTAGATTTCAAGTATATAATTCTAATAGTTTAAGAAACTGTCTATAATCTCCCCTACAGCCTCCATAGGAATCGACTTTCATAGAGGATGTCTATTAAAGAAGTAAATGTTTCCGGAATTACAAATCGGTTCGTGTGATAGTTCAAATCCGGGGAGTTTTGTCTATAACGCCTCCACAGTCCCCTTCGCAGTCGATTTTTTCAAAAAGCATTTTTCTTCTCAACAGAAAAAACAGGTTTGCCAAGCTTTAAATTTGTAAGTAATATAGCTGAAAAGCGGTGCTAACTTCTTTTAATCAATAACACCCTAGTCACCCCCGTCAACCCCTTGTGTGTCTATCTTCACCAAACTCATTCTTAGCAGATCATTATTGAACCAAGGAAACATGTTGATTAGATTTTAAGTTTTTAGGTCTTATAGCTGAAAGATAGAAATTTGTGCCCCTAACATCCCCACAATCCCCTTTGGAGGTCAATTTTTGCCAAACTCGTTCTTAATAAATCTCTAACCAACTAAAGAAACATGTCTGCCAAATTACAAGTTTTTCGAGATAGGAGATGTGATGATGAGTAAACGAGTCCCTTTTTTCTACTTTATATATATGTATATATATAAAGTAGAAAAGGGACTCATATTTACGAGTAGATGCGAGTCAGATATTTACGAGAACATTCATTTAAAAAAAGTATAAGAGTTGACTCAAACTTATATAATGAAACTTGTAAAATACGCGTAGCTTAATTTTTAATAAAGAAGTATTCATACTTCAAATAATGAAAACATTACATAAAAGTAAAGCATGTCATATTCGTACAATAAACTTCTACTGATTTTTAATGTAAGAAAGAAATTATCAATTTTTTCTGTATAATTCTAATAATGTTTAAATTGGTTCCATGTAATACATAGAACAATTTAATGATTTCGAAAAAGGAATAGATCATAAGAATAACAGTTAAATGGATATCTCCTACATCAAATTTCGTTGTCCACTTAACTGAGAAGCTTCAAAAGGTAAGGTATTCTCTAGTGAGCTCATTGATTTCTATTATATTTTGGTTGACTTAAGACAAGACTGCGAAAACGATTCGCTTTTCTGTGTATAGTTCTTTTTAAATATCTTCCTTTAGTGTTATTGCAAATCTCACTCAAGAAAATAATTTAGTTATTCAAATTACGAAAATAATAATTAATCGCAACATTTCTTCAAAAATAAGTTGCAGTTTAAGCAATTTAGCTTTTTTAGTAAATGTAAAATAAGTATGGAATGAAAAGAAAAAAACTTGAAAAAAAGAGTTCCTCAGTTATCAAAGATCCCTAATCATCGATGAAAATAAAAGAAAATACTTAAATACTTGTATTCAGGATGTATAACTTAAAACAAATAGATTCATATGATCTTACAAGCGAGACATTAAATTATAAAAATACTTCGATAGATTTTTAAAAACTAATTAGGGAAAGTGATGTTTTGTTTTTAGTATCTGTATATGAACTTTCCTTACACTTATATATTTCAGACAATATAATTTTCGGACAAATTGTAAATAGCACTTTAATCGCTTAATAACATTCGAGCAATAGCTCGGCGATATTAAGAGATTAGTGCTTCTTAACTTCATTATATTTCCCCACATGACAGCAATCCTCTCATCAAATTTCAACCCATATTACCTACTCAGTATTATTAAAGTCTGATACTGATCTTTTAGGGTTGGGAATAATGAGCTTATATGCAGCAAGGATTTAGAATTATATTAATCCGATCTCAAGGGAAGACCTTCACCTCACATACCAATCACCAGCAGCTGGCTGACTTTATCGAAACATAAAAAGAAACTTAAAAGGACATAGTATGGTTTATAAAAAATCTCTAATTTAATAGTTTTCACAAATTTTTGTGTTTCTTCCAAAGTATATGCATAATCTAAAACAGTTTTTGCACTCAAAATACCGTAAAAAGCTACCATTTAATTTTTTAAAGAAAAATTTAAAAAATCCTCAGATTATTTCAAATTATTGATTTTACAATAATTGATGAACACACATGAGATTTGATTTACATGTACGTTAACTATATGTATAACAAAAGTTGGCATGGTTTTTACCATTAACATGATTAATATTTGTAAAATACATTTTTTTATGAATCATTATTGGAAATTTCTTTAAAAAATATATAAATTTTAAATTCAACTCTTTCTTAAAAAAATATTGTTTTTTGTTCAAAATTGCATATTAACTTTTGTTACGTGTATTAATAGCAAGAGTCAGAAAATATATCAAATCCTTTGGTATAACAGAAAAAGGGACTTATCATTTGAAATGGAAAACTAGTTAATTTTTCTTTCTGAAATAAATCAATTTAAAATTTCTATTTGCCTTTCGGGTGTGAATATAATAATTTATCATATATAATAATAATTTATTAGGACCTTGAGTTTTTTAAACTCAGAACCTTAAAATTTTGTGAAATAATAAAACAATCAATACAAGAAATAATTTTGGCTAAGAAAATTTCATTTGATTTTTTTGACTGATTTTTGTCAATTGAATCATTTTACATTGCTTTGCCATGCATGAATAAGATTAAATATTGAATAATTAAATTATTTAATTATGAAAAATAATTAAAAAAAGTGTTTTAGTAAAATCTTATAGAATTTTTCATTCAATAGTATTTGATAATAAATAAATTTATCAAAACCTGGACTAGAAAAATTCTTTTTTGTGATAGGCTCAATGCATTAAATTTTGTTTCTAATGATTATTTTGACTAAAAAAGGAATTTAGGAATTTTTTTCTTTTGCACAATTTAGGCAAATAATATAATAAATTTACGAATTCAATCTAACTGATAGAAATTTTGAAATAAACTGAAGATTTTTTGAAAGAAATCAAAAAATTTGTTCAATTTCAAAATTTTGAATTTTATTTAAAGATGAAAAATTATTTTATTTAACATCGAAATTATTTTAAATGTTTACGTAACACTAATACGTTATCTGAAAAGAAATTAAGGTAAAAATTTGAAGAACTACACCACTAAAAATATTAATTTCAAAGTAGTTTCAAATTTTATAGAAAAGTTACGCAATTGAAATATTAATTTAAAAATAAGAAATAATTATTTCCTTCTTTAGAATTATATAACGGAATTATTACTTCAGTAACATTTTCGAGATATTCAAGATGATTAAAATTATAGATAACAGTTTGCATTTTAGTAGAAATGATTCATTTATTCCCTCCATCTAACCAAAGGATGAATAAGTAATTGAATCTTGTAGGCTGTTTCGCCATTTGTGAGCATAAGTATTTTATTTGTATGTTTTTAAAAAATGATAAATCAATTTGTCTGACAACATTTTGTAAAGAAAAAAAATGTCCTTTCATCTCAACGAGTTTCAAATTTATGTTATCATTATATAAATAACATAAAAGTACATTAATAATTTTTATAAAAATATTTCCTAACTGCAGATCATTTACTTGATAAGGTTCACAGACTAAGCATACGTGATTTTTTAAGTCTAGAGAAATAAGTGCAAAACACATTATGAGAGAAAGAATATCATCCATTTCTCAATATAGTTTTATAAATATTGTAATATGCCGTTATAAAAGGGGAAACTTATAGATAGATTAAGAGGAGAGAGAAAGAGAGAGAAAGGGAAAAATAAATCTAAAAGATAACTTAAAATATAATAAAATTTTGTACAAAAACCAACGAAAACAATTTATTCAATGGAAATATAATTTATAAAAGCAGATAATATAAAAAATTTTATATAAAATAATTTCGAAAAAAATGTATGAATTTTAAATATAGATCTTATACATGAAGCATCTAATACAAAAATACTTACATATTATGTATCATCATTCGAGGATACTTTAACAAATTGTATTGCACTTAAATCCTTTTATTAAAAACAAGTTAATAATAAAAATTTCACAATTAATCTCACAGAAAGTTTAAGAAACTGTTGATTGAAAAGTCTCTTAATAATTAATTTTAAAAAGTCTTCTAAAAATCTTTAAAATATAGATGAAAGGAACTAAACATCATTATTTTCAAAAAATATGTAAATGAATATGTTTACAGTAATTGCCGTTCAGAAAAATGTGATGTGTTAAAAAAAGCATATTAATTTAATTCCAAATAATATAGCTGTACCATTTTATTCTGATTAAGCTTTAACAAAGATTTTAACAATGTAACTTTTACATTAGACTATTTTTCATCAAAAAATCTCAAAAGAAATACTAAAAACAGAATTCATATGATCATGAAGTAACAGAATTGAGAAATTGAGAAATATTGTTAATTAATGTGCTTGATAAAAAATATTTGTTGTGAGGAAAATAGAATGATATAATTATTTTATTTAAAAAAAATACTATTTTATCAAACATTATATCCTAGAATTTTTTAGAATTCTTTAAATTAAAAAATATTTTACAGAATTATGTTGAAATATTGAAAAACTCAAAGTATAAGATGACCATACTCGGGAAATAAGATTAACAATCTGTAAGAATTAACAATAAATTTTGTAAACAATTTTTGTTTTGTTTTAGACATTATACCAACCAGACCGATTAAATACTGCATACCCAGAATTCTTACTGAGAGTTTATCAACTTTGGTCGCAGAACTATGCATAAACAACCATATTTTTCTAGAAAAATACGTAAGCAGAATAACTACATCACAACCGAAGCAAGAAAAATATATTGTTTTGAAAGTCATAGGAAACTATGCACAGTGGATGAGAATAAAGTAAGCTCATTCTACTCACATTACATACTCTGAAAAATGTAAATTATCGTTATTGGAAACTACCTTAAAGTATATATTATTGTTTTACATACAAATAATTATGTATATATTTACAGATATAATCATTTGGTCCATATTAAAAGCGATTTTGATTTGACTTGATTTTGAATTCACAATACACTCTAAAGTAACATGAGGACTATTGGCAATGGACCTAACAATTCTGAACCTTAGTAAAGTGCATAGAACAGTGCCTGAGGCGACACTCACACCACGTCAACGTGAGAACTTTGAGCTCTGACAGATTTAATATGCATTAGGCCCTCCAGCCAGAGGGAATTCAATTATATCAGTTCTCGAAATCACCCATCACTTAACGTAATTAATTTGAACTGTGTATTCCTTAAGAAATAGCTTTCCGAATTTTTTCAATTCCTGCTATTAGAGCTCACTCTAGTATATATTTATATATCTATTTATCTTGCTCGTTAAAAAAACATTTTAAAGCACTCAATTGAGCTGAAATTTTATACATGCGATTATTTTGGATAACAATACAGTAATTTAATTATAATTAATAAAAATTAATTGATTAAAACTGATTATTCAAAGAATTACAAATACAGCCACGTTGGCATCCTTTTTGGTGACATAGCGACCCTTTTGGTGACTTGTGTCAAAACTTAAAAAGGTTTTTTTCTCACATTTTAAAGCACTCTATTGAGCTGAAATCTTCTATACACTATTGTTTTGGGTAACAATCCTATAATGTAATTATGTTTAATTAAAATTAATTGATTAAAATTAATTATTTAAAGAATTACAGATACAGTCACGTTGGCTTCATTGTTAGCGACTTGGGTCAAAACTTAAAAAGATTTTTTTTCTCTCACGTTTCAAAGCATTCAGTTCAACTGAAATTTGATATACACGATTGTGTTTTGGATGACAATACGATACATTTATGATAATTAATAAAAATTAATTGCCACATAATGTTTTGATACTGTCATATGTATAAACATATTTATATTAATTGTAACTATTTAATAAAAAGTAAATAACATTTTTAAGAAATTGTTGATCTAAGTAGGTATTGACGTAAAAAAATTTTTTTTCCATCACTTGTTTCATTAATACAGAACAAGGACATGCCCATTGTTCATTTTAATCTATATGTATTACAAAAGAAAGTATACAATGTGCATGCCATTCAAACTCAGAAACGAGATTCTGTACGATCTAGGCTCTGTATGTGGTAGCTCTCTTTCCCCCATCCATGAAGAAGGTTCTCCTTGTTACTTGAATCTACTCCCAAGGGTGTTAGAAATAAATAATAATTGATAATAAGTGAACTCACAATAAAAAATTATTATACATTGTTTTGTACCGGGTTTTACTCTCCTTACAAATCAGCTATTATATCAAGTATAATCTTCAGCTAGTATTATATAAATTCGTATTAAATCATTATATATATTCTATGCTTAAACATAAATCGTGGAATGAAATTACGTTAAGTAGGATTTTATAATGATTGGTTTTAATTAACATCGCACTAAAAGCTAGATGAAAGCTATTAACTTATTTTTGATCTGCGATCATGTGATTATACTTGAATTGACAAGCCTTTCAATTAGCTTCTGCTCTACATTACGGCAGGGGGGATTGAGTGCTAATTAACTTCGCAGTATAAAGAAATACGATGACTGTTGAAGACGCCCTTTGTATATTTGAGCCTCAGTCATGTGACGATGAAGACACCTTAACTGACACCCTACCCGGCGGGTCTTCAGTGGCATCTCGATTCGCACTTACGACCCTACGGTCACGAGTTAGGGACAATGACCACTCGGTTACCGCAGCCCCTTATTGCAAGCGACATCTGAAAGCTATAGAAAAATTATCTGCATATCTCCAAACCTAGTTGAGGATACATTTCCTACATATACGTTTTGCATATGTATTATTTTTAGTCATCGTAACGGCAATGTTTCAGTTGGGAGTGAAAATACCCTTCTTTTTTTAGCACGCTTTTGTAAGTTTCACTTGTATGTAATGGAATCTTTGAACTCGATTTTTACCTATCTAAAAAGGTCAGATTAATTCGAAATTTTGCACACTTGTCAAGGACCGATGACAAAACAATAGTTTTATAATTTTGTTCCATTGTCTCGGTCAGGATTTTCAGGATTAATGTTTTCCCATTTCCAGATTTGGCGATTGATTCATTATCCTATTTCCAGAATTGGCGACTAACTCAAGATCGTATTTCCAGATTTGGCGACTAAAAAATTTACAAACCTAAAAAAGCGAGAAAATGTGCGTCAGTAATTTCTTACCATAATGTAAACAATTGTCTAGTTTTTCTGAAAATGGAAATTAAAAAATAAGGCTCGTGCATGGAAAGTCTGTTTTTCTAATTTCTCTTGTCGGATCTGAGGATTAAAATATCATTCACCGGCTTCCCTTTACTAAAACAGCTGAGAATTGATTCAGAGATCACCGGATTAATGTAAGTTTCCGAGAGAATACTGAGCTCTTTTTTTTTAGTGAAAAAGATCATTAACTTAACACCTTCTTTCGCATGAGATATTTTAAATTCAGCTCTTCCAGATTTCTTCCAGTTGGCTGATCCTACATGTTGCAAACCAGGCCGTATCGACGCACTGATAGGATGCCAATGAGTATTCCACATTTTAAAAAAAGACGCATTTAAGATGAATTCATCAATGCATAAATTATAGTTTAAAAAATTAAAAACACATGTTTTTACTGTAGATCGAACTAAAAAATGAAAAATAAATTATAGTTTCAAAAAAACTAGAAACATGCTTTTTTTGGTCAATCGAGCTAAAAAGTAAAAAAAAAAATCTTAATATATTATTTCTTTACTTTATAGTTCGATTAATCATAAAGCGTGCTTTTTAGTTTTTTAAAAATATAATTTATTTTCAAACCACCTTGTTATCCCGACGAATTCTCTTGCAAGCTGAAATCTTTAATAGCTTAGAAATTATTGTAGTTTTATGAGATTCGAAATCGACTATGTTTTATTCTGCTTTTGAGTTCCAGGTATAATTCTGTTCAACAATTTTATTGAACGATAAATTGAATATATCTGTATTTAAAAATGAATTGAGTCTCATGTGGTAAGGATTGGATATTAAGGGGAAAAATAGTTCAAAATAAAGTGTGTACTGAGCTTAACACCAAAATCACTCTTCAATTTACTACCTAAAATTTCCGATATCTTTTTAAAGATATCAACGAGAAAAACAGAAAATAAAGTATTTAAAATAAATGATGTTTAACGAATAACATCGAAAAAAATTCGAGACATACAGCATAATTCTTCATTGAAAACAATTATAAAATCCCCACGTACACCACAAAGTATCACACGAGGCTCACAGAAGTAAATATTAATCACATATTACGAAGGAAAGAAGGAAAAAATAAATTAAAAGTAAAAAAACTTTTTTAAAAACAATCTTTTTTTTAAATGCGCCAAAAAGAATAAAATAAACTTTTCTTTACAACTTTTTTTACTATCAACTTATAACGTCATTGCACAATTTATATGATATAAAAGCTTGTCGCGAGATTTAAGTAATCGTATTTACTTAGTTTGAATTTTTAAAAATTAAAATCATTGAGTAAAGTTATTTATTTTACTTGTTTATCTACACAGGTAAATCTCGCGACAAGCTTTTATATCATATAAATTGTGTAATGACGTTATAAGTTGATAGTAAAAAAAGTTTTAAAGGAAAAGTTTATTTTATTCTTTTTAGAACGTTTAAATAAAAGCTTGTTCTTAAAAAAGTTTTTTTACTTTTTAGTTATCTCTGGACAGGTTTCTCAGCCTGTTCAACTCATTCAACGCTGGTTTCACCATCCCTCATTTAGCTGAATCAATTCTCGCAAAACGGGTATTAGACGAAAAACACAATTTTTTAAAATCCGTAATTTTGTCATTCTTCGTGCAGATATTGGGTAATATTGTTCTACACACGAAAAAAAAGGTTTCGCGAAATTATCTTAATAAATGACGAAGTTATTAAATGTTTAATTAAAATTTTGACTATTTTTTGAAAACTCTCAAAGAATATATTATTTATTTGAAATATTTTGAAGGTAAGAGATATATTTCTCTAACATATTAGAAGAAAATCTAGTTATTTATTAAAAAACTTCAAAGGCATTTAAATATTTGTATAAATCAATAAAATGCTTAAAATTCAAAACGCATGTTGTAATCAAAAAAGAAAGTTTTATCAACTAATGATAATATTTTGCTGGACATTGGATATTTTCTACGTAAGAATCTATTTTTTTAATTGCTCAGGTCATCTTTAGAAACTTTGATTTTGAAAAAATAATTAACCATCGCATTATTTTTATACAGTCAAACCTCCATGTAACGAATCTCTATTTTGGGAATTTCTCTATTTTAAGAATTTTTTCTTGGGACCAAGCACATATTACTCTTTTCTTTATAAAAATAACCCCAAATAGCGAAGTGCATTTCCTATTTAACAAAATTTTTCTTCTCAGATTCGATTTTTTTTCTCTCCTTATTTTTTAAATATTTCAGGTCATTTTGCAAATTATTCTCTTTTGGCACATTCTATGGATATCAGTAACCTTGAGCTGGTTTTACAATGTACCTAACTCATCTAGAGAAACAAAATTGCCGTAATTTTTCAAACAAAAAAAACTCAAATAAAATTAACAGATTCTATTTGTAATTAAATTTAAGGGCACATGTCGTAGTGTGTGTTTAGATTACTGGTGATAAAATGAGGTATATTTAAATTACTCGTAAGCTTAAAATTAGAAAATTTCTTTAAAAAATTCATTCATTTTAATATAAAATTATTTTTAATTGAAAATACATTGCATTTCTGGATAATATTTTTCTCTTATTGTTTTCCTAGCGGATTCCTTTTTGATGGGTAAGATATATATAAAAAAAAATGATCCTTCCGATTCTGTAATTATTTTTTGTCTGGGTTTCATAGATTAAGGTTAGATAATTTTTTTTAAAGAATTCATACAATACTCCATCTCAGTTTAACTTGGCAGCGTTGAGAACGGTATACAATGTACCAATCTACTTGAAAAATAGCTCTACTTTTTTTGTTTTGAATTTAAATCCAAGAAAATAGATAGAAATTTGTAAAAAAATTGTATACGTTGTAGAAATTAGATTATTTTTACGTTGTAGAAATGTAATTATTTTTTAGACAAAGTTAATAAATACAGTCAATAGCGCAACGTTATGAAATTTTAGTTTGGCTGAAAACCGATTTTCGTCGCCAACTTATGTCATTGTTGTAAAAATAACATTATCACAACAATGCAGATATATCAAAGTTGGTGCCCCAAACTAGTTTAATGTTTTTAATTAATTGCAATATCGGAATATAAATGGTCAAAACATGCATTGCCATCCAAACTAAACGTATGTACAAAATTTCAGCTCAATAGGATGAAGATATCAGCTTCAAAATTTAATTGCAAGATTCCACCCGAACAAATTATATACATACATACATACATACATACATTGTAAGTTAAATAAAAGCTTGTAATAAAAAAATTTTTAAAGGAAAATTTTATTTTAATCTTTTTAGCGCATTTAAATAAAAGCATGTTTTAAAAAATGATTTTTACTTTTAATTTATTTTTTACTTTTTAGGTATCGCTGGACAGGTTTCTCGGTCTGTTCATTTCATTCAACCCATCATTGCTATAAGGCCGGTTAATTTCGATCAGTCAAGCTCAGTGATACTGAACCTGCGACCGACCGGGCCTTTTTAAGTGGCCCGGTCATGGCGCAATGCTCTGAGAAATTCATTTATTTATGAAAATTTGGTGGGAAATTATTTGTTAAAAAAATCAAATACATCAATTTTGCTTTTTGCTGCCGATGTCGTATGGGTGCTAATTGATATTTATTTTCTGATTAGTGATAACAGACAACAGTGAAGTAGCGATCATTTTGTAAGGGTAGATAATTTTTAACTGTATTTCATAACTTGTAAGCGAAAAATGTTCGAAGAAAATAGAGTGTTTCAAGACGATTGGAAAGGTGACTATTTTGTAGTGAAAAACAAGCATGGTTCAGTAATTGTTTGGTTTGCCGCAAAAGTGCATTTAAAAAATACTAAGAAACAGGAATCATTCAACGACACTTTTCCTCCAAGATCTCTTTCAAGAGATGCTTTCTTAAATTCTCTTCACAACAGCAAAAAAGTGCATTGTCAGAGGGAATGTCACAGCGATAACAAAAGGAACCCTTTGAAATTTGTTGTATCATTGGTAATCATATAAAATCGTTTACTGACTCAAAAAATGTGAAAGAGTGATTCTTAAATGCTTCCAATTTTTTAAAAAAATCAGTGACAAAAATAAGAAATATAAAAAACAATAATTAAAAAAAAGCAAAATAGGAATTTTAATATTTTGATCAATTTTCACATTTTAAATTTTCTATGTTATCTTGATCTTAAAAGCATTCCCCCCCCCCCTTCATTAATCCTCATGTAGTGGGCCGCCTGAAATAGTTATCATATGCATGCGGCCCGCGTTAAATAGCTAGCATACGTATGCATCCCGGCAGAAAAAAAGGTTGAGTGCCCCTGGTCTAGCTAAATGAATCCTCGCGAAAAGGGTATTTTGACGAAAAACACACACATAAAAAAATTTAAATCCGTAATTTTTAAGCAATTTTTTCAACCTTCGTACAGATCTCGGATAATATTGTTCTACACACAAAAAAAGTTTCGTGGGTTTATTTTCATAAAGATGAAGTTATTAAATGTTTAATTAAAATTTTGAGTATTTTTTGAAAATTGCAAAAAAAAAAAAAATTTCGACATTTTATTTTTAAATGACTGATTCTAAAAGAGCAAAGCATGAGCTGTTTTAGTACGGAATGTCGATTCCTTTAAACAAAATTCATTCATGAGCAACAATTTAGACAGCATTTTCATAAAAACGCATTAATTTTTACTCCTTTCGAAAAAAATCGTAAAAAATACAAATATTATTATTTTGTTAAAAAAAATTACACAGTACAGTGGCAAAATAAATTATACTTCCGATTCTGTAACTATTTCTTTTGTCTGAGTTTCGCAGCAAAATTTTATCGCTGTTTTATAAATGTCAAAACTCCAAAAAAATTTCCCCCGTCATCGTTCTTTATTTTGCGTCGCCGAGCAAAGTGGAATAAACAGCCCACAGGGGTAAAACAATTATGCGTGTTTTAAGGGTTTTATTTAATATCTTTTTAACTAATTACAATATAGGAATATAAATGGCCAAATCATGCTTTGTCATTCAAAATAAAAGTGTATACAAAATTTCAGCTCAATCGGTCGAATACATCATCTTCAAAATTGAGTTGCAAGATCCCCCCGTACAAATTACATTGCAAGTTAAATAAAAGCTTGTAAAAATGGGGTTATGCAGAATTACAAAGATTCACAAGAAATTCCCAGAACTTTTTAAAAGTACCTCTGGTGGAAAGAATTTGGTGAAAATTCGGAGGCCAATTTATACTAAGTCCCTTGAAAATCAGTCTTATGATCTAAAGAATGATTTTTCGCAGTGCAAAGGTTCGTCATTTGAAGAGAGAAAAAACATTAAGCCTAAAAATTCGATACAGATACAAAATATTAAAATGATAATCAAATATAAAACTGCCTAGAGCGAATTAAAAAGTGCAATTTTCTGATAAATTATCTTGTGATATTTTAGTGATGGTACTGACGGCTAAAAATTTGCAACAAGTTTTAAAATTGTTATATTCTATGAAAGTAAAATAATGCGACACAACAAAATGTTTGCTAATAAAATAATGGGCATGGAACATAACATGCTTCAGAGTGAGGAATCAATTACTTGAAGAATATAAAGCATAAGTATTTTTTTTTATCATTTTTTTTTTATAAGAGTAACTTTGTACATAAAATAAAACTCATCACTATTCGTTACAAACGGCACACAATTCATTTACATAATCATTATGAGCAATTTTATTTATTTTAATTTAGTGGAATTTATTTTTATCTAATGTTTGTTTGGTGTTAGACAATTTGGGTGGTGATTTAGGGTGTTTAGTTGGTTGTTGGTTTGATGTTTAGGTGTTTTATTCAGGTGATTTATACAAGTTTGGCTATTTCCAGGGTTTAGAACCGTAATTTTTTCTTTCCAGTTCAAATAGAAAAAATTATCGGTTCAGTTTGTTTTACATTCCATGGTTTTCTGCTAAGTTCCGAATGAATAATTTCATTTTATGAATATTTTTATTTGTACTAAAAATAGAATTATATCATAAACAAAAAATGTAATTCTATCATAATTTAGAAGATTTTATTCTTTTTTTAATTGGTACACAAAGTGAATTGATACAATTAACCCCCATGTACAATAAGAGTAGTGAGCAGAGAACGGCGAGCATTGGCATTGCTATCCATTATCAAAGGCGTTTTTTACTACTAGGTTCATGATTCTGTCGATTATGTGTGCCCTCCTCACTTGACGCTTGACGCTCCCATCATGCATTAGGCCTTGCAATAATTATGTAAAAATTATTTTTATTTATTTAACACACGAAAATTGCTGAACCAAAATAAAACGATATTTTTTTTTCGGTTCAGTTCCGACCAAAATAACGGTTTTTTCTGGTCTTCAGTTTTCAATTCAATTCCGCGGTTTGAAGCCCGCGAAAATATTTATTAAATTTATATTTTGTGAAATTAATTTCATGTAAATCTTGATTCATTTAAAAAAAGAATTGTATTCGTATCTGTTTATTTCTCCCAACAAATTCATGCGCATTACGAAAATAGTTGAAGTGGGTTGCATTTTATGTCTCTGTACTTAATACCGTTCTTGGAAATAGTCGGAAAGGAGATTGATGTGTCCAATCGCACTACTTTCTAAACATGAATATCTCCAACTACCACCTCAGCTATTAAAAAGACTTTGCAGAGGCATATTTAAAACCTCTAAACGCTTCCTAGTGGAAGCTTGGTCTTTCTGAGTCATAAATAAATGAAGAAGACTTAAATATGAGTCTTTCTATTTAAAATAACATTTAGTTTCACAAAATATATAATTGAAATTAGTATAACTTCACCATTTCCTTTTTAAATTTAATTATCCTATTTATCTTATATATATATATACACTGGAGTCCAAAAGTTAAGCATAATTGATAATTATGTGAATAAAGAAGGAACTGTAAATCAGAATGTCGGGAAACGTGATATGCGAGTGTAAAATGGTTATAATATAAGGAAGCAAATCAAAAAAATGATAATAATTAATTTTATTATCCAAAGTAGCAGTTTGAAAGAAAACTGAGCGTAGCAAGGATTCACACTTTAAAGAAAAAATGAAAGAAAACATTAAATAAAATACTGATGCTGCAGTTTAATAAGGCGTGTGTTCACCTCTGACAGCCAGGCACACTGCACAGCGATTTACCATATTTGCTATGAGATGATACATGAGTTGTGGGCTCAAACGGCTCCAAGCTTCTTGGAGAGCTCTCTTCAGTTCTGTAACGGAGCTTGGTGGGTGCGAAAGGGCTGCAATTTGTCTCCCGAGCATATCCCTTACATGCTCGTTAGGACTTAAATCAGGAGAGTTCGCAGGCCACGACATGCACTGGATGTTTTCCGTTTCAAGGAAGTCATCAATCAGCACCGCTCGGTGACATGGCGCATTATCATCCATGAATATGAAGTCAAGACCGACAGCACCTCGAAACAAGCGAACATAAGGCTCAAGAACTTCGTCTCTGTATCTTTGAGCAGTCACAGACCCCGTGTCAAAGAAATGGAGGTCTGTGCGGCCGTCTATCATCATGCCTGCCCATACCATTACTCCTCTTGATAGAAAATGATGTCTTTCCGTTATGTTTCTTGGTGCAACACGTGTTCCACGTTCTCTCCATATCGTTACCCGCCGAGAATCACTACTCAGACTAAACCGGGACTCGTCACTGAACATCACATTGGCCTACTCTCCCACACTCCAATGTTGATGTTTCAAACAAGCACGTTTATGCGCAGACGTGAGGGGAATGCAAACTGCTGGTCTTCTGGCATACAGGCCAGCATGATTGAGTCTCCTGTAAAAAGTTTGTCTCGAAATTCGTATTCCTGTGGCGACTGTGAGCGCGGTACCCAGTGCTCTGGCAGTACTGCTTCTCTGACGTCGCGCACTTATTACCAGATATCGATCTTGGCGAGGGGTTATGACTCTTGGTCGACCTGATACTGGTTGCCGGGTAACATCTTCCGTTCTTTGAAACCTCTGAAACAGTCTTGAGATCACAGACAGGTCCACATTCAGAATTCGAGAAACTTCGGCTTGTGATCGTGAGGATTCCAGCATTCCAACGATTCTTTCTTTCGTAAACATGTCCAATTGGCGTTCCTTCACACAGCAGTTGCACGAAACTTGTCTGAACTGCCTATGCTGCATGGATCGGTTTCTCCGCGTTCCGACATGTGCCGGTGTTTCGAGCAGGACATAGTCGACTGAAAAGTTTTGCATAAACCCAATGTTTCTTCTTCACCAACTTAATATCTGCAAGAAATTTGGCATAATTTTACGGATATTTACTCCATGTTTTTCGCATTTTACGATTTATGCTTAACTTTTGGACACCAGTGCATATACATATATATATATATATATATATGTGTGTGTGTGTGTGTGTTAAAGCTTGCTATGTCTTTTTTCCTTGATAGTTGAGAAACTTTGCGATTCTATCAACTATAATAAAATAAATGTTTTAAGCCTCAATATCTCATTTGAATTAAGGTAAACTATTTTAATTTAGGAAATGATCTTTTTACTATGAAAACTGTATTTCAAACAGTAAAAGTTTAAATAAAATAATCACAAATTAAGGAAATCATAAATACTTGTATTACTGATGGTTATTAAAAAAAGATGGTTATATATGATTATCATTAATGTATGATGGTTAATTACGGAAAGTAAACAATTAACAGTCATATTATACCTATACCTTCTTTTTTAAGTAAGTACCGTTTTGAAATTAAAAAAAGACGTGCAAAGATATCGCAATAATTTTATTTTTGCATGAAAGCCTGTACCTTAATCTACTTTTCTACATAATTTCCGTGAATATTAAGGCACTTGTCATAACGTGGCACCAGTTTTTGAATACCCTCATAAAATTCTGCCGCCTGACTTGTTAACCACTGTATCACAAATGTTTTGACTTCGTTATCGTCTTGAAGATGCTGACCGCCCAGGTGTTTCTTCAAGTGCAGGAACAAATGGTAGTCGCTGGGCGCCAGATCAGGGCTGTATGGAGGATGATCTAGAGTTTCCCATTTAAAAGATTTGATGAGATCTTTGGTCCGATTAGCCACATGTGGACGGGCATTGTCATGCAGCAAAACGATACCCTTACTCAACTTGCCACGTCTTTTGTTCTGGATTGCACGACGCAGATTGTTCAATGTCTCACAATAAGACGCTGCATTGATTGTCTCATTACGAGGCAGAAACTCCACTAGCAATACTCCTTTTCTGTCCCAAAAAACTGTGCACATGATTTTCCGGGCAGAAATTATTTGCTTAAACTTCACTCTTTTGGGTGATGATGAATGTCGCCATTCCATGGATTGTTGTTTCGATTCTGGTGTGACGTAGGCCACCCATGTTTCGTCACCAGTAACAATTTGGTCTAAAAAATCTTCACCTTCATTGTGGTACCGCTCAAGGAAAGTCAATGCACTGCCTAAACGTTGGGTTTTGTGCAAATCCGTCAACATTTTTGGAACCCAACGTGAACACAATTTCCGGTAATTCAAGTTCTCGGTCACAATGCGATACAAAACACTACGAGAACATTGAGGAAAGCAGTCGGACAATGATGAAATTGTAAAGCGTCTGTTTTCTCTCACCTTTTCGTCCACTTTCTGCACCAAATCTTCATTAACGACCGAAGGACGCCCACTCCGTTCTTCATCATGCACATTTGTGCGGCCATCTTTAAATGCTCTCACCCATTTCCTTACCATTCCATCACTCATAATGTTTTGTCCGTAAACTTCACAGATCTCACGATGAATATCGATCGGTTTTACGCCTTTAGCACTAAGAAATCGTATAACAGCCCGTACTTCACAATCAGCGGGACTCACGATTGTCGGAGGCATCTTAAACACTCAGTAAACAACGTATACAATGAAGAATCAGACTGTAATGGCGTCAGTGCGTAGACAAGAGATGTAGGTAACCAGCGAGCATGCGCGGAACGCCGACCGGAGCGCTGCGGCGGCGGAATCGCAAAACGGTACTTACTTAAAAAACATGCCTCGTAATAATAATTTGAGATTGTGAAATACCTACTAAATGGCAGATATTTTTAAATTCAAATTTTAAAATACTATTTAGCAAAAATGTATCACAAAAAATAATAAGAACAATTTTATTAATAAAAAAAAATATTTGTACTTTCAACTTTTGAAATTTTTTCGAACAAATAATTCGTTTAAAGCACTCATTATGGTTATAAATGTGAGCACATACCTATCTATTTAAAAATTTAAATTAAGCTTTATTTCATATCATTGTAATCCTTCAAAAATAGAACAAACAAAAAGAGAAGAAATAAATTTGTTACTTATTCATTTACGAAATGAATACGTAACATCTAAATTTAAACATTTTGCAAAAGTAATTCTTGATTGAAATTTTTAAAAAAATACCTTTTTTATAAATGCATATTTGGAATAGTATAAGTTATATAATGATTTTATTCCTTTATTTAAATGAAAAAAGAAATTTCAATGCATTTTGCAATTTCGATTTCTTACTACGACATACTACTTTGCTATCGAAAAGAATTAAATAAATGTAACAACTTTATAATTATAATAAGCTTCGATTTATTCAAAAGATAATAAATCGTATTTATTAAGTCCTAAATAAGTAAATTTGATAATTAGAATTACTCTCAAGAGCTTTTCAGAGCATTTTTCGGAGTTTTTATTCAGTTTTAATGATTAAATTATTTGCTTTAAAGTGTAAAATAAGAACCAATTATATTAGTTTACATTCTTGCTAACTTTTTTAAAAGATTGATTTATTTAAAAGACATGTAATTAATAAAAATTTGCATAGAAATTGCCTAATTGAACATTAATTGTGGAAGAAAACTAAAATTGATAATTTTATTCTTGGAAACCATAATAAGTAACAAAACTAGATAAATAATATTTCGTTTCTTTTTTCAAAAGTTTATAATTAAGTTCAGGAATTAAAAAAGATGGTTTCTTTATTAAGTGATTTTGAATCTAAGCAATATGTACTTTTTATTTTGCATTTTTGGTTATAATTCAAATAAGTTTTAAATGTTTTACTGTTTAAATTCAAAATAAATATACACTGCAATCTCGAAGTGTAGAGAGTTAATGAAAATATTCAGAAGAGCAGAGAGAGTTCCGACCCAAAATTATACAAATTGAAAAATAATTCCATCTGATTAATTATTATATGAAAAATTATTAAATTGTTTCACATCACGAGAGTGGAAACTTATTAAGTTTAGAATAAGAAATATAGAAAATTTCAGTTAGATAACTGTTTTTTCATACGTATTAAAAGATTGCATGCATTATTACGTCAAAATCATTATTTTATTTTGGTAATTTTCCGTTACCTGAGTACCAAAATATTTGACCCTAGAGACTTTTATTTCTATTACATGTAATAAAAAAGCAAGTCTGTTTTTTTTTTAAAAAAATATTTGCTATTAATAAAGTAAAATATTTTAATAAATTTTAAAAAATTCTTACGTTTGATAGTTTTGTTTTGTACCCAGTTAATGGATAAATGCCTTCAGTTTCTTGATGAAAGTAGTACGGAAAATGAACTAGAGCCACCTCTAACATAGAATAATGAAATAATGTCATCAAAGATTTTAAAAATCAATTAAATTTAACAAATGTGTTATTTGATTTATTTTATGTTTTCGACAAAAAAAAAACAAATTTCTATTTAAGTATTTTCTTAAAAAATCTAAAGATCACATTTGTGGATGAGCATAACTTTTGAGGTTACTTTTAAATTAAAAACATTCTGTCATTTTTATTTAAAAAGAGTTTCAATTCCAACCTGTTTAAATAATTTTTTTTCAAATTAAACATGTGAGTAATAGGCATTTTGTTGCTCTCCTTTGCTATCATATCATGGCGCGATTTACGAAGCGCAAATTTGGTTGCGGTGAAATACATGCGCAAGTATCAAAATAACTACTCTAAACTCGAAGGCTATAACTTGCACATCAAGTATGTTCCTTAATTGGGGATAGACTGCAACTATTAAAAACCATTTGCTTAAGTTTATAAAAATAACGCTTTTTTATTCATTTATAAATTACATAGATTTCTCCGAAGGTGGCAACAACTGCGGTTGCCAGTTCCGGAGTGAGAGAATGAATATTAGCGTCACATTTTTCAGCTACTGGAGGGCTTTTGACGACGAACCTTGTAATTTTGAACCTAGGTAAAGTAACGAGGATGACATTTCAGCTGGAACCTCTTCTCTTGATTTCCACACCACACCAACATTATCAATTCCAGAGCATCCAGGCTAAAGGATCTCATGTATTTGGTCCTTAAGTGGAATTAGATAAAGCTTTACTGCTCTTGGGGTAAAAGCTGAGAGTTCGAAAATGTTTTTGCGTCAGTGGTTCGATTTTTGTGTATTTTTTACACTGTACGTCAGTTTTTTTCCATTAGGATGGACTTTGACGCCCTTTCAGTGATGAGTTCTTAATATTACGATTGTTAAACGGGTGTCTTAAGGGAATGGGGTAAGAATCTAAATCTTTCCACGGCATTTGCATCCGCAAGTTTGATGGTGATACATGATTGACTATGGTGTGTTGCTTCTTTGGTCAAAGAATCAACGAACTCCATTCCTTCGATATTTGTATGTGCAGGTATTCATTGTAACACACACGATTTCCCCTTGTAATTCAGCTGCTCAAGTAAGACATTTATGGATGAGGTGATATTAGACTCTTCGTTTAAGAGGACCTCTAAGGCAAATTTAGAATTTGAAAGGATTGTCAATTATTCTGTATTATCCATAGCTATCGAGTCAATCATGTATACGATGAAGGCTTCTCTACTAGTTAAGAACGCTGTTGAAGTTGGAGGCAATTACACCAGTGTTAAAAATGTGTTCGCGTTTCCTGTCTTCTGGAAGGAGAAGGAGAATATAAGCCTCATCCTTGTTGAGGGATTTTCCTGAGGACCCGTTGGTGTATGCAACTACCAGGTTCTCTTAAGAAAGCTTTTCTATCGTAACGTCCTTTTCGCTTAAGAGCATTACTGTCTTCTTTTTTAGAGCAAAGTTTTAACAGGTTCAAATTAAACTTAATATTTCTGGGAGGATTTCTCAGAAAGAGTTGCTCTTTAAGCAAATCTAAGGTAAAATGTTCCAGATTGATCCGCATTCTGATTCCTCTATCATGCTACTGAGTTAAGGATCTCTTAAGCTTATATATAGTTTCTGTTCGTTATTATTTTGCTTTGCCGCATATTAAAATTAGTATCATTTTTGTAATATTTAAAAGTAAAGGCAACCGAATTTAGGTAAATGGAATTTAAAATGTTAGTTTAAATTTCTTTTAAAGTAAATTATGCTTTAAATGTTAAAATCCGCACGTAAAATATTGTAAATATACATCTAATAGTTTCAGTGTTAAACATTTTTCATATTAACGAGGGGCCATAGGGTATACAAGAGTCCCTTTTCCGTTAAACTTCTTTTAATTAGAATATTATCTGTAAAAATTCTTATATTTCACTCAATTACAGTTATTTAAGTCTATGCTCCTTGGTAATTCTCAACTTTAGGAATTCGTCACAAATTCGATATTGGTATGCTACTCATTTTTTTACCTGACCTTTTTAATCGCATAAAATAGGTCTATGAGGTGAATCTAAAGTAATCGCATTGTATTGTAACTTTTCGACTTGGCAAAAATTTTACAATTTCCTATGGGAAATATCCACAGCTACCAATATTAAATTAGTTCGAGGAATTCTTGTCCAAGCTAGTAGTTTATTATTCTTGGATGTAAGTATAGTTTTCGTTTATACTTATTATTATACCGTTGACCGATTCCTCAAAGGAAAAGACATCTTCAAATAGCGTGTTATGTAACCAATTGTAAAGCCTATTCTATTGTTTAAACACCATATATATATTGTGTATATATTGTGTTATAAGTACCACTCACTTTAAAATTACATATAATAACAATTTTTACGAATACTCTGACGATACTTAGCAGAAATATTATTTTAAACCAACTCTTCCAAGATATATAACAGCACGAGTTCTATGTTAGGAATTTTAGCGAGGAAGGCGAACATTTTTAAAAAAGAATTTGTGTTTTCAGCTGACAATTTGATCAGATTTCGAAGGTTGTCATTTTTGATCCTAAAAAAGTAGGTAATGTAAAAGGGTAGGGTGTCTTATTTTTTAAATATGTTAGATAAGATCTTAGAAAAAACGCCGTAACTATTTACTATAAGTGAACACAGTGTATATAGTTAGCATTTACAGTTGAATAAGTTTATGGTACTTATAAGTATCGACTAATTACTGGATGTTAGAGCAAGAACTTTTTTCGTCCGTGTAACTATTGTTGTTTTTTGTTGTGTTGTTGAATCATCACTATAGTGCAATAGAGTTATGCATTATTTTGACATTTCTTTTTAGCTTAACTTAATTATATTGATTTTTTAATTTTCTTTATTTTAACGTTTTCAAAAAAATTTTGAGTTTTGAATCTGAGTTTGTTCTATTTTACAGAATTAAATGAACTATCCATAATTTATTCAAAATTAAGAAATATTTAAATTTTTTATGTGTAACTTAGCTTTAAGAATAATAGGAGATTTTCAAGTTGCTATTACTTATTTTTACCTTTTTCATAGATTATTTGGAAGGAAATTCAGTCTTCAAGAGGCCTTGGATTTATGACAGAACCTACCATCTGGAAGCAGTATTGCGTTAACAGATAATTCTTCAGATGAAGAGATCCCAGCAAATTATCTACTGTAATTTTTGTTAGATTCTTAAATTTACGATCAAGAGACTGAACAAGACTATTAGGGTGCAGTAGTTCAGGTTCAGAAAATACAGTATTCCCTACCCCAGGATGCAGTATTTTAAAAAAACATTCAATCGAAACCTTACTCAAAATGCACATCGGGTAATGAATTTTTGTGTATTAATGAAATGAAAAACTGTTTCTTTGAATATCATTAAATTAAGTTTATGTGTAAAAGCTGTCTTCGCGCACATGTTTAAAAAAGAGTAAAAAAATTAAAAATTTAATAATCTTTAAAAATAAATATTTTGTGATGTAAAATAGTAGTGTTCTCTGGTTATTTAGCATTTTTAAGAGTTAAAATGTCT
>BMAO01022164.1:0-18465 GCA_019973975.1 Trichonephila clavata
TTCGCTTTTTGTTTGCGGAAGGTGTGATACGTACGATGGATACTATCCATCCCTTTCTTCACTATACCCTCAACGACGACGACCCTCAGTGGTTGAAGTCGATGGACTGCCCGACGTCACATAAAGTTCTTCCCTGTTTTGAGCTCTACATTCATTCGTAGGTCTTGCTTCGCGATGAACAGCTGTCACCGTACTGCGCTTGCATGTGACGAATAATTTCACAAGTTTCACAACTTCCGCAAACCAAAAGCGAATTACTGTCCTCCTTGTTGTAGGTCGACAATGGAACTGCCATGTTGAACGGTCTCCTGCACCCCAAGACTACCAAGATGATCTACGCTGGTTACTAGCCATCCCCAGGGACAACTGAAGACTTCTTGAGGCCCTGAGCCAATACTGAAAAGTAGACCTTGGGCCCATACACAAATGTAGGCCCCACCTATGACCCTTAAAAGCAAACAGTACATAACATACGTTGTCAAATACTCGTACAAACAATAACCCGTAACAGGTAGATGTGAATGACTTACAATCACACAAACCGGCTCGATCAAATGCAGCCTTTTGACTGCACGAGTAATGATGGTGTATGGTGGTAGACCTATGCCTGTACGTGGACGATGGTCATTACATGTAGGCAATTGACATATGACTCGAAATTCCCACTTTTTTGGAGAAAACAAGCGGGAAAGCGGGAATAACATTTGACCGTTGAAATATTCCAATAATGATTTTATTAAGTTAGAGTCGAGAACGAGACGATACCCTGTTGCGGCAAGGGCTCTGGGCCCACTTGACCCATGCCTTAAGATGTTTCTGGCCATACGTTCCATCACTATACCCTTAGCGATTAACGTCGTAGGAATGCCCAATCTTTCACGTCACATAAAGAAGTTCTTTCCTGTTTGAAGCGTTCTGTCTATTCGTAGATCTTGCTTCGTGGTAAATAGCTGTCCCCATACTGCGCTTGCAAATGACGAATAATATCCACAGGTTTCACACCTTATGCCAGGGGTTCTTAACCTTCTTTCCCGTCTGGGCACATCTGACAAGCAGGAAATTGTTGGCGGGGGCGTACTTAAAAAAAGTATACCAATTCTTAATATTTATTTATTTTATTGCAATCATAAGCATCGTAAACAATATCCTACTCTAAAAAGGTAACAAAAAACTCAAAATAGTTATATTTAATGCGATTTTTGGCATTGCATATTATCCACTAATTTTTCAAATTCAGGTGTACAAGATGATATTCCCAATTTTATAGCATCTTTGAGCATAATTTTACGGCTTACGTTTCTACCACATATTTCTAAAAGTACGATAAATATCGCGGTCACACACAAAAAATCGAGGCAGGCTGCGGTTGGCCACAGTTGATATTGATATAGTACATAGCGGACAGTCGCGGGTGCCAAAAATAGTTTCGCGGGCAAATGGCACCCGCGGGCGCAGAATTAAGAACCCCTCCTTATCCTAAAAAAGCGAATCACTGTCTTCCGTGGTACAGATTGACAATGGAGATGCCATGTTAACGGTCTGCTTTCCCCAACGACTACGAGGGACCCGTTGAGTAGAAGTGTTGCTGACTACCCCTGATTCAATGCTGGATACTAGCGCTGTTGCAAAATCTTGGAAAGAAAAATTCCAAAAGTCTCTTTACCTTGTGACTTTTACTAGTATAATAAATAGAAATTTTAAAAAAAAAAATTAATTGCAAAAATGTAAATTGTGCAATTGAATAATAAGGTTTGTAAAATAGTGGACTTTCAACATTTTAATGGAGCTAAAAATCCGCAATGTAACGGGTGTCAATGAACATGGAATTTATCGAAGTTTAAAAGCCACAGTGGTGTGGTATAGGAGTTTG
Organism: Trichonephila clavata; assembly: GCA_019973975.1. Classification (NCBI taxonomy): domain Eukaryota; kingdom Metazoa; phylum Arthropoda; class Arachnida; order Araneae; family Nephilidae; genus Trichonephila; species Trichonephila clavata. The sequence continues at coordinate 1,871 of BMAO01022164.1, forward strand.
GAGAATGAGGAACCAACTCAAGTACTGTTCATCAATTGCCTTTAGTTGAAAATTACAATTAACAAAATCAACTTACATAACATACATTATTAATAGTTTCCGTGTTGCTTATAATGACGGTAATAACAATCAGGTTACCTGCGTATTCATTAAGAAAATAGAAATATATAATATACATATTTAGATATAATACATAATTCTGTTTGCTTTCTGTTTACCCCAGCATTTTATTATATTATATTATATTTTAATTTATATTAAATTATATTTTATGCATTAAATATGATTTCTTTATATTCAAAAAAATATTTTTCAAATAAGAGTTTACGCAGACGAAAACTTATTATAATTCGGTCGAAGATAAACCTTCTTTTAAACACACATACTTCACACAAATTGTAAATTTCTAAGAAAAGAAAAAAAAAATTCTTTTGCTTACAGTAGTTTTGTTTCCAAATTTAAGCAGAGATTAGAACAAAGGCACACGAAAAAATATTTGTTGATGAAAGTTAAAATTCTATAATAAAATATAAATCAAACGAAGACATAGTAAATTTTAATAAAAACGCAATAGCATTTTGCTGTTTATGTTAGCTCATGGTAAACATTTATGACGACTTTACCCGATTAAAATTAAGAAAATGTGAATATACTGTCACAAGATATTTCCATAGCAAGGTTTTAATGATGAATGAAGTAATGAACCTGCATTGCGAATATTACTGAACCATATGCTACCCAAATAATTGCTTAGTTTCTTCAGTTCACAGCATGCTATATACAGTAAACGCATGATAGGACTATAGAAACTTTTCAAACGGCCGTCTAGCTCATTTGAAACAGTACGATATTTTCAAAAATAAATAAATACATTTGTGTAGATTTAGTCATCATTTAGATTTAATTCCCAAGTATATTCCTTCAGCTTACATACGTATATATATTTATTTATAATTTCAAACGCACAATAATATAAGAAAAGTAAGGAACAAATTAAAGTAATGTTAAAGATCCAAGATTTATCCCTTGAATCTTTGTCAAACTACGCATTAGTGTTATAAAAGCATTAGAAATATTTAACAGGAACAAGCTGTCATTAATATACACGTGGAAGAAAAAGAAAAGTTAGTTTTAGTGGATTGACAGTTCAGATAGAAAAATGGAAAAATTGTCGACTTGAGTTGAAAGTCGCAGTCAAGAACGTGCATAATTAATGATAACTAGCTTAAACGTCAGCTGCCACTGAGAGCGTAATTATTGCATATCCTAAATATACTTAGGAAGTCAGGTACAGGTATACTACGCAGGTTTAAAAAGATTCAGGGACAACTCCAGTCGCAATCGCGCCCTCATACTACATTGAAAAATACCAGGAGAAGAAGACTTCCAACAATTCGAGCTAAAAAGCAATTTTTGCGTTAAAAAATTGGTGCATCTGGAAGAATTAATACTTTTGAATAAAACATTAAAAACTTTTTTTCTGTAATAATGTATCGCATCAATACATTAAGTATCTTGTATTTACATTTGCTGTTATAATATTTTTCAATTCCTACTATTATATAGTTCCCTCTCTCTCTATATATTTATCTTGTTCAAATTTTCAATCGTTAATAAAATACTTTCTATTCATCCAATCAAGTTCAAAATTTTTTTAAACTTGTAGTGGATGACACTTGATGTTAACACATTTTAAAAATATTAACTCATTAATTTAATTAAATTAATTACCGGTTTTCGACGCCAACCGAGATTCGTCTCCATTGTTGTAACAATGTAACTGTTAAAACAATGACAAAAGTTGACGTCGAAAAATGGTTTTTTCAGCCAAGTGAATGATTGAATATTAACGTTCCACTGTTCAGCTACACGAGGGCTTTTGAGGAAGGTCCGCGTAATTTTGAACCATGGTCAAGTGACGAGGACGACACCTGAGCTGGCACCGCCCCTCTCCTAACTACCACACCACACCAACGGGAGGACGTTTGAGCTCTCGACAGATTTAACGTGCATCGCTCCCCTACACGGCGGGTCTTCAGTGGTACTAGGATCGAACTCATGACATGCTAGCCACGATCCGATGCCTAGACCACTTAGCTACCGAGGCCACGGTTTTCAGCCAAACCGGAGGTGCATTGTTACAACAATGCAGACAAATAATGTTCTTTATTCAATTCCTACTATAAGTGCACACTCTTTCCCTATATATATAGTTCAAATTTTCAGTCTTTAATAAAATACATTCTATTCATCCATTCAAAGTAGGAAGTTTTTTTATATTACCTCTTCAATATAACAGATAAATTTACATAAAGCAGGCTTTGAAATAAGCAATAAATTTTTAAGAGAAAATTATAAATTTTACATAAGCAAAAATATGTGAAGGAATAGTTAAAACTGTCTAAAAATATGCTTCAACAATCCCGTTTGGAGTAATAAAAAGAAGCCATTGAGAAAGAACATGCATCTTAAATACCATAAGACAGGTATATAAATCAAAGATATTAAATCCAACATTTAGTGCATGTATGCTTTCTCAATCTTTGAAAATACAAACGAATTTAATAGATGCAAATGATTTAATTATTATCTGTACACAGCTCATCTTCTGATAGCACAATACTTTTAATTGAAGTTATAATGAAGAAATAACTATACAAATAATAGTCATTAAGCAAACAGTGGAAAATTATCTTTTATGTAAATAGTAAGGCACATGATAAAGAGTTAAACAATATTGTTTCTCTTGAGCAAATTTCATTGAACAAAAAGAGAAACAAGTGTCTTAAAATATGTCCGATGTTTCAGCTTTTTTCCACTTCAATTATTAAATAGGGTAAAAGAAAAAGCTACAGATATTTTCCCTGGAATATTACTTTTTTTTCCCCAGAAGAAATTCTAAAGGATAGGAGAATGGGAAAGCATTGATATATAAAAGCACCATCTGTTACACTAGCATAAAATCGTCGGAATTATCCCTTTCTTTCATTCATGCGGGTTTTTTTTTTGTTAATTAGGGCTCTCACACACATAATACGTAAACTATTCTGAAGTAGTTCGCCCCCCCCCCTTTTTAAAAGAAGGAACTTGTTTCAAAATTTTCCATTTTTTTTTTCATTCCAATTTATTCAAACAGACTAGAGACTAAAACATCTATTGCTAATGTTAATTCTTTTTTTTTTAAAAAAAAATTCCATTTTTCCATTGTTTAAATGTTTATTTACATTTAGACAACGGATTAGACATTTAGTTAATTCAAATACCAATTTGATACTATCATGCATGCAGTTGTCGAATGTCTTATTTAAATTTTTGATATAATGTATTTTTTTATTTGCATCTAACACAAAATTCTAAAAAAGGAAAAATATAAATGTAATCGAATTTGTAAAAATGAAAAGCTTTCAGCTGAAACACTTAAAGAAGATAACTAAGTTACAAGTTTCTTTTTTCAAAAGGTATTAATTAGACTGAAAATTTTTTTAGTATCAACCTGCATTTATTACACATAAAAAAGAACAGGTTAATGAATTTTGGAAATACTTTTACAAACATAAAGTGATGAAAACTTATGGTACAAAAAACTTTTACGATTTTCTTTTTACTAATATAATAACAACGCAAGTAATTTATACAAAGTAATTCACTCGGCTCAAAATTAAAAAAAAAACCTGTCATCCACACAGCCTTCATGTTATTTCAGTGATTTAAAAATTCAAACCTTAACCAATGCATAAACATATTATTTCTTTATTATATAATAATTTAATATATATATATATATATAACGAATAAATATTAATCTATTTTTGCATATATTAAACTTATTCTTTTATTTGAGTACTAAAGGTTAAAACAGAGGCAACTTAAATTTTGTGAAACTGTGCAGAGATGGATGCTACAGCATTATAAATATTACTGACTGAAGATAGCTTTATAAAAATAGGGAGGTTAAGCCAGATTTTTTGCTAGCAAACCTACCATCTTTCTGTTACAATACTAAGCGAAAATGCATGAAATATAATGGATGGAAGCTAATGGATCTATTATAAATAAAAAGCTTACATACCTAAATTAGCATTTGAAAATGCTTTGGTAATGCTCGAATAAAAGAACAATAAACAAATTATTGCCAGATTCAATGATCCAAATACTAATTCAAAGCTTGAAAAATAATTGCTGATTAATAGCATCATCAGTAAGCATGAAATTATTCTTACTACTAATTATAAACAAAAAATATGAAGTAAAAACTAGGGTTTGCAATCCTGTGTCATATTTTCAATCCCGGGATTACATTATCCAAATCCTGGAACTGGTCCCGGGATTAGGATTGACTTAGTTATTAAAAGTACTTGCATGTTAGCACAGTTGAAATTGCATAATAAAATTGAAAATATAATTAAAAATTGATTTAATTTTATTTTAATGAAACAAATAAAAAAATTGATTCATCATAAAAAACAAATAAAAATAGTACATAATGAAATTTAAAAAAAAAAGCATTTAATTTCTTGTGTTTCCGTAAATAAGCTTATAAAAACACAGCTCCTCCAGCGTTTCATGGTTGAAACAGCTTCTTATTTTTGTTGCACATTGTCCTGCCGAAGAAAATGCACGTTCGTATTCTTTACTAGTACGTATTATCGTCATTAAATAGGAGTATGTTCTTTTCAGGTAGTCAGCCCGTCTCCCTCCATTTTCAAAAAAGAGACATTTCTTTTTGAATTTTTGATGACAGTGTCTGAAATCTAATAGACTGCATTGGTGCATATACCTCCTTCAAAACTTTAGTTAGTTCTTCTGCTGAACTTAATGGTTTTTGTATGTATAAATTGATCCAGTTATTGAATCAGAATGTGAATCAATTTCAAGTTTTACCTCATTTGAAATAGAAGATCCAGTTGCATGAGCTGTTAGTAATGCAATGGGATTTGAAGTGTCTCAAGTCTTCCAAGCAGGTCCGCTATTAATTAAAGGCATTTAATTGAAGAAGGAACTGTAACAAAATCTATTCTTGAGATGTTGTATATGTTATTGAGTTAACATTGCAGTGAGCCACTTAAAACTGTGCGACCTTCTCCCATACGAGAAATGAGAATTGTGCACACACACATATGTTTTTTTACCTATTGCACACTAAAATTGCACAAAAAAATTCTTCGTACATATTTCATAAAAAAAAAAAAAAAAAAAAAAAATTATTTTTAAAGAATTAAATTCTTAGAAATTTTTTTTAAATATAATTCAGACAAAAATTAAATCCCGGGATTTCGGGATTGGAAAAAAAAACAACCGGGATCCCGAGGCTGAAATCCTACTAGATATCTTCCAAAAAATCTATTTGCCTCTGTCAAAGTCAGCTGACACCGGACATCTGAGGATGGGAGAAATTTCCGTTTTCTGACCCCACTCGCGATGGGGAGAAAGTTGCTGAAGAAAATAAGAGAAAACAAATATCAAATTTCACAGATTAACATACACACCCGCCTCGAACCCTTCAAGGTTCAACACGTAAGAAAACTAACCTTAAGGTATCCGACTACCCTCAAATTGTGAATTTTGCCAAAAATTGACAAATTTTTAATGACTTTATTTTATAGGCCATCTTATTAGATTTATAAAAATGCCAAGTTTATCATTTTCCGTTCACTAGAACAAAAACTACAAGTGTTTAAGTAAAAGCAGATATCATTACTTTAAGGAAGATGTCATACTTTAAAACGAGTTTTACTAAAAATGTGATTTTTTGAAAATAATCAAACGGGGCCAGTGTGATTGCTCAAGAAGTTTTGAAAATAATTAACTGAAATTTTTTGTGTAAGTTTTGTATAATAATAGAAGTGTTTTAACCTCCAGATTTATCAATCACTGTTTTATTACAAAATTTACAGTCCCTTACGTGAATATAATCACTGTTTTTTTAAGCACTTTCATATAATAACTAAGATAAAATGCTTAACTATTGTAAAAATTAAAATATCTGTTATTCTGAAAGTCATTTCAAAAATGAATAACATAGCAACACATCCGAATTGAAAAACGGTTCATAAGCACTTGGTACAGAATTGGCCGCGTTTATTTTATTTTTTGTAAATTTTAACCCATTTTTTTCCCTTTTAGTTACAATAATTTCTTTTTCTTTTCTTAATTTTAGCAAATTTTTCTTAAAATTTACTAAAAAAAATCTAAAAACAACAACAAAAAAAAATCCACATATCTCCATTTTTTTAAAAAAACGTTGTCGCAACCAGTCGGATGCCTTAAACGTATACAGTAGGAAAAAAAGTTAATAAGATATATTAAATGTAATACCAGAGTCGCAATACTTTGAAAGAAAATTCAAAGAATAATTCAGAGAAAAGTTAAGTCCCGGGATTAGTTATGTTAATCCCAGGACCCCGGGATCCCGTGATTTTGGAATCCCGGGGCTGCAAACCCTAGTAAAAACTAAAATCCTAAAAATTATATTAAGAATATATTTGCAATTTTCTGTACTATGCAACCATATATAGAATTCTTTTTCTTCAAATTTATTATTAAGAGCTACATTATTGTTACAGTTTATATATGTGTGTTTTTGTTGCCATTATTATAAAAAAAACTTGCAACTACTCATCGTATTGTCACATTTCATAATATCATTTCTAAAAAAACCCCTAAAAACATGGCAATTGAATAAATGACTTGGATAAAAATCGAAAAAGAAATTATCTCAATATAATTTGCCATTGTTTTTAACACTATTTTGGATCATGTTCACTCAATTCGTCAGTGAACAATTGTTGAATATAGAGGCAAGAGTAGGAATGATTGATGAATGCAGAACGAAATTCAGCACTAAATTTTGCAACTAAAAATTAAACTCCTTCAAATCTAGTAGAATTATATTAAAGTACCACAAAGGGAATTTTGATTTACATATATATTAAATCCCTTTATGTATCCAACTTTCAGCACCGACGATTGCAAATCTAAATATTTCGACTACTTCTGAATTCATATTAATCTATGGCATATTTATGTATCGTATTTTGTAAATATGAAGAATATATCAAAATTACCAGGAAAAGTCACGAGAAACTATGCATTGAGAAAAATTATTTGTATTAAAAAATACTCTTGCTGCATGATATATTAAAATTGCTTTAATACGATTAAAAGTTTATTTAATATGAGAAATGTAAATGGAAAATGGTTTTTCACTGTTGATACAAAACTGGAGATTTATTGAGGAAAACACTTCGATATTGTTTAGCTAATCATGTTGCGTAAAATATATGAAATAAGAAGTATCAATGTAGACTCGAGATTTAGAGGGGAAATAATACATTTTCGTGCAATGAATCATGAGATATAGGGCAAGATAAGACATTTCTTCCTTAAGAATCAAAATAATCATGTATATATGTATAAAATATTATTAATACTTCCTTAAATATACATATTATATACAGTTAATAATATTTACATGTCTGTATAATATTCTCAGAAATCCATATAAAATTTTACGATTTTAAAATATTTGCGTCGTTAAAATTACTGACTAAAAGTCGAATATTAAAAATTAAACTTCAGAAGGAATACATTTTAATAATTAATTTCGTCAGAGTACTAAAAGTATTTTTTATTCATAGCACTTAAAACAAGGTTAGAATATACCAAAAAAATCAGATAAAAAAACCAATAATAGACTTGAATATAAAATACGAGGGTAAATCGGAAAATAAGTTTCAACTGTCCACTGTGGTCAGAGTTGTGTATGAAAGTCGAAACGTAGAATGAGACATTAAAGATAAGACATAAGTTTATTTTTCTACATAGAATTTTGACACATTTGTCGCATACCGCTTGATAAGCTTCAAAAAGCCCTCCAGGAAAATCTCATGGCTTTGCATACGGAAGACGATTTTAAAGACTTGTTTGACTTCAGCATTGCTTTCAAAGTGCCTTTCTGCGAGATTCTTCTTCAAAGCCGGTAACATATGAAAGTCACTTGGGGCGAGATCAGGACTGTATGGCGGATGCTGTAAACGCTCCCAACCAAGATTTGCAATATGGTTTTGCGTTGCCCTCGACGAGTCATCCAACAGCAGAACGTCAGATCTGAGAAGGCCGAGCCACTTTTTCCAAATTGCCTCTTTCAATTTCGACAAGGTGTCACAGAATCGCGTAGCATGTACCCAATGCACTAACGAATTATGTATCGGTGTCTTGCGTGTTCACTTGCTGTGTCATCTTTCACCCACAGCCATTTAAAGCTTATTCCCTATGCAAAGCCCTGAGTTTTTCCAGAAGGGCTTTTTTGAAGCTTATCGAGAGGTATGAACTTATTTTCCGACTCGCCCTCGTATATATTTTGGAAAAGAAGAGAAAAGAATGGCTGTTAACACAAAGAGCCCTTGTAATCACTCTTGTTATAATAACTAATTCACTGTCCCAAGTAGCAGAAGCCCCCTCTAGCGACCACTGATCTTTAGTGAGGAAAGAATGTAGTCGCTATGAAAAAACCATCCCTGTTCTTTGCCTATTATTTCTGTTAACAATGCGTTATCTTCGTATAACCTAACTTAAATTAATATATAATTGTTACTCTGTCACAGCTGTATCTGAAAATTTAATGGTTACAATTCATTACTGATGAAAGCAAAATTTTAAAAGTGGTCAGGTATAATATTTTGATAACTATATAAAACAATAGTCTCTCGGCGGCTAATAAATAATCCAAAGAATGAATGCATCAAAATAAAATATTACAGATAGAAATTCAGGCAAAAGAAGTTACATTTGCACTTAAATATTATCTAAAAATACTTTTAAGTATTTATACACAAATTCAAATATTTGGTAAAAATTATTATTAGGTTAATGTATTTGTATAAAAACAAAAAATTTTTTTATCTATAAACCACCAGGAATATTAATTTTCCATTTTCAAATGGATCATATAGAAAAACTTATTTCTAAGCCTTTAGAACACAGGAAAATACTTCACGATTTGTTATATTACATTCATTTGACGATTATGGAAGTGATACACTAAGAGAAAATAATGAAAGGAGTTCGTAGACATAATTGATTAATATTTTCATACCGAAGTAGTTAATAATTGAAACATCTCAATTTATCAAAGTATTCCAAAATCGAACCTTTGACTGACTGATAACAATAAATAAGCCGTGATTAATTATTGAAGAAAAGTGTAGTATAAGATGATAATTAATAAATATTTTACTACAAACGATAAAGCATTCGTATAAAGATGATGAGAGTTTCACCTATCCCGTAACTAACAGTCATTTACCATTCTCAGATGGGACATTTGGAATACTTATTTCTAAGCTCTTGGAATAATGGATCATATCCCACGATTTATCACTCTGCTCGAACCTGGCGTTATCAATCTCGGAAGTGATATGTCAAACGCGAGAAGTAAAGTGAAATCATAGACGTATTTACCTGTTATTTTCGCTTCCAAGTATACGGATATGTATCCAAATATTTTATACATCGTTTTAAAATGTTCTACCAAATTAATAGTTCATCAGTTATCAATAATAAAGCATTAATTTAAGAACTCAATATTTTAAGATCCTGTTTATTAATCAGAAAACTATGTTACATGAAAATATAAACACAGGTTTAACAAGAAAAATAAATTAAAAATTTTAAAGTCAATTCCTACTTGGTCAACAAAGAAAATTTTTATTTTAGTTACTTTTTATTAAATAATTACAATATAAATATGTATATACATATGACAGAGTCACAATATTAATTGGCACAAAATAACTTTTAAATTAACATAAAAAAACTTTTTAACGACATTAAGTTTGTAATTAGAATTTTTAATAAAAATTGAATACAATATGTAAAAAATTATCTTTAAACCAGTGTAAAAGGAGTGCTGACGTCTATAACTAGCATATGATTATTTAGGTTAAGTTAAATCTTCATCACACATTTATCAAAAGCTGTTTTATGCAATGATGCTGCCATCTAGAGGAATAATATAGACTGAAATTTTTCTCTAAAACTATAATTAATTAATTACATTAATTAATATTTGAACTTGAGTGGATGAATGAAAAGTACTTTATTAACGATTGAAAATTTGCAGAAGATAGATAAATAAATATATGTAGGGAGTGTGAACTAATAGTAGGAATTGAAAAATACTAATTTTTTTAGGAATTACATTTTTCTTTTATGTGTGATTAGAAGAGGTATTTAGAAAGGTTTTTAAATTAAAGCAAAAATTTAACTAATATCACATGACACCAAATTTATTCAATTTAAAATGTGCACTTCTCAATTCCCCTCCCTCTTACCCCAGAGAACAAGAACACATACACACGCACTTCCAGTCATTTTATTTTTAAAGTTATGAAACACTCAGACGAATCACTAAAATAAATTAAACGGATAAATTTTATTGTATTTCAAAAAACACGTCCTTGGATAATATGGTTCCTTTATACTTGAATTTATATAATGTAGTACTCTTTAAGTTATGTGTTACAAAAAGAGTAATTACTGCTTGCGTTATAAAGTTTGAAATTACCTAACTAATACTAAAAATATTAATGAAAAAAAGTTTGTGTATTTGCGATGTAGCACAAAAACAGAACGACTCAGAAGCGTGATTATTGGGATGTCTAACAATATGGTCCGTCTATCTCGGAACGCGAAGCTTTATATTGCGTGGAACTTTTCTTAGAATTTTGTTAGGTATTTTTATAATAATTATATTTTTTATTGCTGCCTTTATTCATTATTTTGTTCTTTGAGACAAAATTGAAATTATTAAACAAATAAATAGTTTTCTCGTTTAACAAACTGTTCTTTCAAAAGCAGCATTTTAGTTTTGTTGATTTGGCAACAGCGTTTTTGTGTGCTTGAGATTCTAACTTACCAATGCGATATTGTGACGAAACAAGGTTTTCTTGAAATGAAGAATGGATATACCGGCTAGTATACAATAAAAATTATTGATCATATTATATGATGGTTGATTTAAGAATGAATTTCTACTATAATTTAATGCAACTTTAAAAGAAGAAACAACACTATAATAATCCATAGAAGAAATAATTAATAGCAAGTATTACTGATTATCGAATAAATACCACAGTATGAGAGCATTTGTTTAAAAAAATCCCGAACATTGTAACGTCATTTACAATTAATATTTAAAAACTTTTTTAAATTTTCAAAGTATTGCTTGATACGAATGACTCCCATAAAAAAAGTAGAAAAAACTATTTCGATAAACCTTCATTTTCTAAAACATATCCCACAGTATCTAATAATACTTAGCAATCGTTTTTTTTCTCAAGATGATAGTTTAAAGATCATTTTTTAAAGTAAGAAATTGTGTTATTCCCCCCCCCCCTTCTTTTTTTATCTCCTCTAAAAAACTCCATCAAAATTTGACGGTTTTGATGGAATGAGAATGTTTTCCCCAAAGAGGTAGCGGGCACATCCATGAATTATTCAACCGAACTCGAGTCTAATGAAAATTCTTGGAGTTCTTAGGTATTGATCGCCGCTTATCTTCATCCTTCCGCAATGGGATGAAAAAGGACTATTTGGCTTTCTCCCTCTGTTAGTCCAACACTTAAATCGTTTAACTCAGGGGCTACGGCGTGTCATGATACTCAATTGATCATCAGGAATAAGACAAAGAGTGATGATTGAGGATTAAGACTTAAGGTATCGCGAGGTGCTTCTGAAGAAATATGAGGTTAAGTACGGGAAATCTAAAGTATAATCTGCTTTAGTTAGATTTTTTTGGTAATTAAAAATTAACTTTTGACATTATAAGAAGATAGTGATGCAATTAAAGTTTAAATAAAGAATATTTTTTTGAAACAAAATAATGCATTATAGTTTATAAAACTAAAAAAAAACACTCTTTTATAGTTAATCGAACTAATTTGTAGCTTAATCTTTTAATGTAACTTAATCGCCAAATTAGGAGATGGGATCTGAAATTAGTCGCCAGATGCGGGATGGGATCTGAAAATGGGAAATCGTTAATCATGATGATCCTGATCAGGACAATTGAGCAAAATTATTATATTATTGTATTGTCATCGGTCCTGAACAAGCAAACAAAATTTCGAACTAATTTGACCTTTTGAAGTGGGCAATAATTTTCAAAGATTCCGTTACATACAAATGAAGCTTATAAAAGGGTGTTAATTAGTTCAATTTAGTGTTGTAAATATTTTAATATTTTTGAGTAATTACATTTATAGGGTTTGTGACGGATCTATCCGCGACTGTACTAATACCTTGGAGACTTTTCTGGGGAAAAATATTTCAATTCAACCAACTTTCGCCGACCAAGAAAACGTGATTATGTAAATGAAGTATATTATATGAATTCTGTTTTCACGAGTTTGTGAGTTGGCAAGTAGGAGTTAGCAAACAGTCTGCGAGTTAGTTTGTTAGTTGAAGATTGAAAGATAGTGGAATTATTAAGAGGTCGTGGAGTTGTCCAGGAAAACGGATTACACCAGTGGATTCAACGACATTGATCAATTCCGATAAAGATCACCAGCAAGATTCAAGTGTAGGATCCGCTGCATAAAAAGTACAGCTTGCTGTAATTACAAGTTAGCTTATTAGTGAGCACCGTAGTTTATATTGAGCGTATTTAAGCTATCTTAGACTTCAGTGTTGTGGGTCCGTAGTAGTATCCCCGTGTTATAGAATCTCACCTCCGTGCTCTACTATTTAATCGCCTATCTTATTTAGATAGTTTATTGTTTCTGATTGATATTTGGTAACAATAAATTATTTAGATTGAATCATGTCTGTTGATCATTCAGTTTCTCCCACACCTAGCCGGGATTACAGGTAGAAAAGGGGTTTCAGAGTCAAGCCAGGAACTGACAGGTATTACAGGTTAAGGTATAACGTTTTAAAGTTGTAACTACATACCATGGGTTTTCTATAAATAAAGATATTTTATGTACCGGATGTAGAAATATTAAATATTTAACTGTTTTTATGCATGGGTTTTGTGTAATAATTATAAGGTACTGAACATACAGTTTTAAGGATTTTTCAAAGACCACGAATAAATTGGAGTCTAACATACTTTTAATTGAATCTTGATACAGGTTTTTGGTTATAATTTACAAGGCGCACTGCATAACGAATGTTATACAATAAGGTCCAATTTAACCAATTGTTTAGCTGCAAAAAATGTATATAGTACTTAGAACATGTTAACCTTCAGGTTTTATTTTCTTTGATTCCGCGATTTCCAGTTTTAAATTTTCCATCATTGAAGAATGGTATATATATGTAGAGAGAATACATTATAGTTTTTTTGTGTGTGGATCAGAGTTAATTTTTATTTATATTTAACTATCCTAATTTATAGCATTAATAAATTTTCGTCGGGTAAATATTGAAAAGAAAACGCAATGTCTGTGACGGTGAAACTAAAATTAAATCCTCTAGAAAGCTTAGATCATGAGTTTCGAAACCTCTTTAACAACATCTACATAAATAAAAATTTTCTTACACATTACCTAAAATTATGCTTATGTACCAAATTTATTATGACATCCCTGAGAATTCACTACATAATATGTAAATCCTATTAGTTTTGTATATAAATAAAAGGAAAGCTAAAAATACACACACACATTTATCTTTAAAATCATGTTCCCAATACACTAAAGTCATTAAACAAATAACGTGTGAACAAAACTTATTGCGAACATGCAATGCATTAAAATTTCACCAGAAAAATAAACATTAAGACATTCAACATTCGTTATTTTTCGACTTAAAATGCTTATAAAAAAATTGGCGAAGTCTAATTTGAAATTAGGCCGTGCTTAGGTCTTAATTCCTTCATTCTCATTTTCAACTTTCCAAATTAGGCTGAAAATCAAGTAAATTAGGCTGTACATGAAAAATTATTAAGAAGAGAAATTGTATCATACTTCAAAACGAATATCGTGAAAACTTGCTAAAAATTTTAGTCGTAACAGCGGAGCTAGAACTGAAAAAAGTTGATATTCCAATAATGATATGACAGTAATAAAAATCATTAGTTACACATTTTTTCTTTTTTATTACTAATTAATTAATTTTATCAACCAAAATTATTCTCCCATAAAGAATAGAAAAACTACGTTTACATTGTAATATATTTTGTACAGCAAACTGACACTAAAAAGGTTTTTTTAAAAGTTATATTTTAGTACATTGTGCATGGTAATCAAAGAATATTTCCCTTACTATTAATTTAAGTAAATGAAATATTTAATCAAAGTATATAAATATAAGTAACCTTATATTTATATACCTTAATAGAACTTGTTTCACGTAAGTCACTGAGCATTATATACTTTGAAGGCTCTGATAATTCCAGTAATATAAAAGTATTTATCAGTTAAAAATACATAACATTACATAGTTTGAAGTATTCTTTTTACTGTACATCGTTTGACATAGGCTTTTATTTTTCTATTCACTTTCGTAGCTTCTATGTGAGTATTGAGGCTTAAGGCTTAACACGCATTACAATCTTTCATTAATCCGATTACTTGTCTAAGTTTATACTTGGCTTTCCCTTCGAATGGTTCTACAGGAACAATTTTTCAAGTTGAAAATGAATTCACGAGACATACATTTTAGCTTAGAAAATATAAAATGCATTAAGAATAATTTAATTATTTTTTTTTAACAAATATCCTAACAAAAACAATTAAAAGTTTCAAAATTTTATTTGATTTATGAGGTTATAAGTAGTGCATTTGAAATTATGTTGCTTATGTCTAGATTACTAAATAGAATACTTGTATTACGTTTGTTTCCACTCTTTTTCAGTATTTCTCGTAGTTGCTTGTCAATAACTAATAACATTAAATTTATAAAAGGATTTAAACCTTTTAAATCCTTTTCCTTTTTTTGCCTTCATATTCATTATACAAACACTGAGTTTAGATAATTTTTTTTTGCTTATATTACTTAGACATTACACACTAGGCCTTACGGAATATATCTTTCTTCAGGTAATTACGGGATTTACGACTGAATCATGGTCGATGGAAAAGAGCACTTCAACGGAAAGAACAGTTTAGTAAAGAAACAGATTGCAAGTAAACACAGAGTGGTTTGGTAAGTTGTTAGATCGTGGAAAAGGTATAGAATTCATCTTGATCTCAGTCAAATTACTTTGAGAAATGAATGGAAAGCGCAAGTTTCCACAATAAAAGAGGAAAGGATTTTTTTACTTCATATAATTTTATAGATATTACATATATTTTAGAAATTATGTAACTATACATAGCATATATCATAGTATAACAATATTATATGTATATATACAGTGCTTCTATGCCTTAATGTTATTTATGCCTCAATGTCAATTTTCGGTAAGTTTAGAATTTATGTTTGGTTCTTAAATGTATATTTTTGCTTTTAATTCCATATAAACAATATTTAATGCTTAATAGATAATTGTTTGATTACACGTGCAAATTTTAGGCTTTAGTCTTTTTCAGTCATGGTTTATTTTCCACAATTTTTCCTTGCACTACATTTTCTACTGAAGAGAAATGTCGAGATCTCATAAAGCAAACGAACATACTTCACAGACCTAAGTCGGTGACAACTTTGGAAAAAATAACAGTTTTTCATTTTGGACAATTGGCTTTTTTAATATATGGTTTGGAGGGTTAAATTTTAAGATGGTAATCAATAAAAATACAGCGAACTTTTTAATAACGGGTAGGAATTTTAAGAGATTCGGGTTATTTGAAGGCAGAGAGTGACAAGTTTAAGCAGAAGCAGCAGTTCACTCAGACTTACAGCTCTCCTCTAAATTTTCCCATCCTACTTGAGCACAAGGACAGCTAATACAAAGCTAAATGACCCACGATTACCAATCAATTGCAATGCAGACACACAGCAACTGACAAGCACTATATTCCACTTCGCAGCAGCATAAACGAGTAGATATTTTAGCCATTCCCTTGCCAGCTCCTCATCCACCAATCAGGAAGATCGCTCTTCTATTAAGAACCCAAACCTTCTCGATTTGGGATGGAGAATCGCTTCGCGATCCTTGTTCCCAATGGCGAATGTGATAAGCTAGTGTCTCCTCGCTACATCAGCATTCTTTGTTGGAATGATTTAGGCGCCAATGGCCAGTTATTTCGAAAGGGAAAAAAATGTTTGACACATGATAGAAAAAAAATCTGCTTATTTAGAAAATATGATTAATATTTCTTCCATGCAGGTATTAAGTCCGTCATATATATATAAACTTAACTCAATGGCGCATCAGCCCATGAGGGACAAGGCCTACTGTGCCCATATCAATATACGTGACCTGGGACCCTGAAGTGCATGAGCAGATGTTCCGATCGGTCAGTCTGACGCGAAACCCCCAGTGTTAAGTTCCAAGCAAGCTTGGTACTCATTTATCGACCCACTGAAGGGATGAAAGGCTGAGTCGAGCCAGCCCGAGGTTTGAATCTCGGACATGTGGTGTGGAAGCCCGATGCACTACCACTCACAGCCACTGGGTTTCATATATATATATATATATATATATATAT
>BMAO01022165.1:0-30090 GCA_019973975.1 Trichonephila clavata
ATTATTTACAATATTTTATACAAATTCGCATAACACTGCACGTCTTGGGCAGTACAATCCTGAGTAAGAGGCATCTATTTACAGATATCTCACATAATAATCGAATATAAAGTAACAAATACTCCACAGCCCATACAAAGCAAATAAATTCAAAATGCAAACATAAATTACAACACTAAAATAAAACTAAGAAATTAGAAAAGAGATTAACAAATCACATTATTTACAAAATTATTAGTGACCATGGTCTGAACATAGGGATCTTATTCTCCTTGGCCAAGGTAAGGGGCTAGGTTTTGTGTGTGGTGATTTCTGTATCCAAATCACTACGTCATTCAGTCTTTTTAGGACTGTGTAAGGACCTTCCCAGTTTGTCTGCAGCTTCGGAGAGAGTTTTTTGCCACGTTTCGGATTCCATAACCACACTTTATCGCTTTTGCGGAAGTCGTGTCTGGTTTCTCTTGCATCGTATCGGGTCTTCATCTTCTCTGAAGCCATGCCGATTCTTTCCCTAGCCAAATGATGCATTTCCTCCATCCATTCTTGGAGTTT
Source organism: Trichonephila clavata (assembly GCA_019973975.1). Lineage (NCBI taxonomy): Eukaryota > Metazoa > Arthropoda > Arachnida > Araneae > Nephilidae > Trichonephila > Trichonephila clavata. Next base: position 553 of record BMAO01022165.1, read on the forward strand.
CTCGACATACTCCTCAAGCGCCAAAGGAGCATCTGGTGGCCGGCTGAACAAGAGATCTGCAGGCAAACTCAGATCACGTCCGAAGAGCATCTGGGATGGGGAATAACTGGTGGTCTCGTGAACGGCACTCCTGTAGCAGGAAAAGAGGCAGTTTCTGGTCCCAGTCCTGTTGATTACTGGATACCAGGAGAGAGAGGCTGTTCAGGATGGTCCGATTGAACCTCTCTACCATGCCGTCAGACTGAGGATGTAAAGCTGTTGTCCGGGTTTTGTCAATGCCGAGTATCTCACACAGTCTCTTGCAAACTGCAGAATCGAAGTTCCTTTCCTGATCGGAGGACAGCTGTAGAGGAACTCCGTATCTTGAGATCAAGTGTTGAACAAGAACCTCTGCAACAGTTGGGGCCTCTTGGTCGGATATAAGATAGGCTTCAGTCCACTTAGTAAAGTAGTCCATAACTACCAGGATGTTGTTGTTGCCATTTGCTGATTTCGGAAGTGGGCCTAAGATGTCGAAAGCTATTCGTTCGAAAGGCGCTCCTCCATTATACAGCTGGAGTCTTCCTCTGGTGCGTTTTCTCGGACCTTTACGTGCAGCACAGGGATAACATGTGCGACACCACTTCTCAACTTCACTCCGCACATTGTTCCAGTAGAAGCAATCTCGGACTTTTTGTAAGGTCTTCATAACACCAAAATGACCACCAGTTGGACTGTCATGGAGTTCGCTTAGGACTGTCAATATTCTTGTCTTCGGGATTATTAATTGCCACCTGAATGCTTTTTCGTCATCAGACTCCCATTTTCGATATAAAACACCATTTCTCAGGTGCAGAGAGTCCCAAAGAGCCCAGTAACGCTTCGTTGTAGGATGGAAAGAGGCGATGTCTTGCCAGCTGGGCTTTTAATCAGATGACTCTTTGAATTCTATTACTGGTTTAATTTCAGGATCAGCCAGTTGGTCTTTTCGGAAGTTCTCGTCACACCACGGGTCCAATTCCGATGTTGATGGCGTTGTAACTTGGTGGCCTACTGGATCTATTACGCCAAATTTCTCTTCGACTCTCGAGCAGTATTAACAGCTCTCAGGACAGGGTCTTCTCGAAAGGGTGTCTGCATTTCCGTGTGCTGATCCTTTTTATGGCGAATTTCTACATCATACTCCTGTAGCCTTTGTATCCACCTGGCTACTTGGCCTTCTGGATTTTTAAAATTCAGTAGCCAGGTCAATGATGCATGATCTGTTCGAAGTAGGAACCGTCGACCGTAGAGGTAAGGATGGAAGTGCTCCACGGCTTTTACGATAGCAAGCAGTTCTTTCCTGGTCACACAGTAATTTCTTTCTGGTCTGGACAGACACTTGCTAAAGTAGGCGATGACATGCTCCTGACCTTCTACTTCTTGGGACAACACAGCTCCGATGCTCTCATGACTTGCATCTGTATCCAGAATAAATTGTTTCCCTGCTTAAGGATGTGCCAGGATTGGAGCAGATGTTAATGCGTCCTTGAGCTTGTTAAATGCGTTGTTACACTCGTTTGTCCAGATGAATTTCTGTTTCGCTTCGGTCAGCTTATGGAGTGGTCCGGCGATTGTTGAGAAATCTTTCACAAATTTCCGATAATACGTACACAAGCCCAAGAAACTTCGGAGCTGGTGAACATCCGTCGGGCTTTTCCAGTTTTTCACAGCCGAGATCTTATCCGGGTATGTTCGAAAACTTTCTGCCGAAATAATATGCCCGAGATAAGTGACTTCACGTCGGAACAGGGGTCACTTGGGTGAACTTAACTTGAGGTTAGCTTCTTTCAGCTTTTGTAGCACACGCCTAATATTATTAAGATGTTTTTCGAAGGAACTCCCCACGATTATGATGTCATCGAGATAAACCAGGCAGGCCTCGTACGAGAGTCCTCCGAGGTCTGTTTCCATAAGACGCTCGAACGTTGCAGGTGCATCACACAAGCCGAAGGGCATAACCTTAAATTGCCAGAGTCCTTGTCCCGTGGTGAAGGCAGTCTTTTCTTTATATTCAGGGTGAATGTCTACCTGCCAATATCCGCTCTTGAGATCTAGGGTAGAAAACCAGGTATTGCCGGCGAGTGTATCAAGCGTGTCATATATTCTTGGAAGAGGGTAGCTGTCCTTCTTGGTCACGTCATTCAGCCGACGATAGTCCACACAAAATCTGGTAGAGCCATCTTTCTTCTTGACCAAGACGATGGGAGATGTCCAGGGACTTGACGACGGCTCAATGACATCATTATCTTGCATGTCTTTGATGAGTGTTTGGATTTCTTCCTGTTTAGCAAACGGTAGTCGTCGGGGGTGCTGCTTAATAGTAGAATGCTCTCTTGTTTCAATTCGGTGCTGAGCTGAGTTAGTCTAGTTCTTCCAAAGTCCTCAGACGTTCTTGAAAATAGGCTTTGAAATCTGCAATCAGCTCTCCTGCAGCACATCTCTGTTTCTCGTCTAAATCCGCGTTTCGTAGTAAATCCCTGACGAGATCTTCTGAAGAAAGGTTTTGGCTGTTGCACTTTCGGTCTACACATGTGACAGGAGCACAAGCTGCTACTACTTCTCCTTCCTGGATATTTCTGGTCTTATCACTGATGTTAGCCACTCTTACTGGGATGACTGACTTCGAGAGGTCTACTACCGACGAAGCTACCAGTACTCCTGCTTTTGAACTGTCTGGGTCAGGTTAATCAATTAGGCCGAATCGGAATTTTCTACTTTCTGCTACTAAACCGGGTATTATATATTCAGTTCTTGGTGATAATGAGATGTTGGATTTTGCTATACTTTTCTGGTTGGATTCAAATTGAGTTTGTGAGCCAAAAAGAGTGATGTCTTCAAATTTTGAATGCATATTGCTATTTTCAAAGTCCAGTTTGAAGTTATTGTTCTTCAGAAAATCTAGTCCCAGGATACAGGGATCTGTAAAACTGCTACATATGCCGTATGGCGATAATCAATATTTCCAAACCTTAGAGTGATGTTAGCTTTCCCATGTACACAAATATTGTCACCAGTCACTGTTTGCAAGGTAACGCAGGGTGGCGTCCAGATAATTTTAACTTTGGAGTTTCTTCCCTGATTATTGACACATTGGCTCCAGTATCCACAACCATACGGCACGAGATATCATTAATTTGTCCAATCGCGTGAAGTCCATTGTCACTGCCATTCACTGCAGTAATTTGGAGAATCTTGTGATGGGGCTTTTCATTATCTGGCGACCTCCGCCCCACGAGATGGCCACATCCTAGTTTTCCTGTTTCGAAGAAGAGACGGGGCTCTCTTCCTTTCTTGCTCGGGGGCGGTTATTTCTCAGATGTCCCGTTCCCCCACACCCCCAACACTTGAAATTGCGTTTCTCTTGATTCCGACGTTGAGTCATTAAAGTTTGTATTTCTTCTCTCAGTTTTTCAATGTCATTTATCCATGGAGATTCAGAGGGCGCATCCACATTCACTCTAGCTCTCCGAATGGAATGGCGGTCCCTGCGACTGGCTTGAGTGGCGGCCTCCAATTTCAGGGCATATAATAAGGCATATTTTAGATCCTGGTCATCTGCCATTCTTATAGCCTTCTGAATTTCTCCCTCCTTCAGTCCGTCCATGAAATGTTGCAGGGTAACTATTTCTCGCACATTTGCTGGCTGGTCGAAGAAAGCCAAGTTGGCAAGCCTTTCTATTTCGGAGGCATACTCCTGCAAATTTTCTCCGGTTTTCTGGAGTCTGGTTTTCATCTGCAGGCATGCGTAATCTTTGGAGTATTTCTGGCCGAACCGAAGATCTAGAGCATTATAGAGGGAATGCAAATTAAGCCGCTCTGTGTCGGGAAGAGTCTGCAGTATTTCTGCCGCTTCTCCTCTAAGGGATGCTGCTAGTTGACACGCCTTGACCCCTTCAGTCCATCCTTTGGTATCAGAAATAATAGAAAATTGAGTCTTATACACCTCCCAGTTGGTTTCTCCATCATAGGTAGACATCTTTACTGACACTGGAGAAGCAGTCAGAGGTACTGGAGAAGCAGGCACAAACTTGCTTTTATTATTCTTGTTTTCACAAGTTTGAAGTTTCTTTTCCAGATCTTCCATACTTTGTGACATGAGGCTAAAATTCAAAGCCACTTCTTCGATTCTTCCTTCAACTTGCTCTTTAACTCTTTCTATTCCTTCCTCTACTTTTTTTCTATCTTCTCTTCAACTACTGCGATCTCCTCTTTCATTTTTCCAGCTATTCTGTTTTCCACACTGTTGATTTTCTTTTCTAGAGAATTTTTCAGATCTTCTTGACACTTCTGTACGTTTTCCAGACCTTTCTGCATTTCTTGGTTAGTCTCTTCTTGGCTTCTCTGCATATCTTCCAGACCTTTCTGCATTTCTTGTTGGCCTCTTCTAGTCTCTTCTTGGCTTTTCTGCATATCTTCCAGACCTTTCTGCATTTCTTGTTGGCCTCTTCTAGTCTCTTCTTGGCTTTTCTGCATTTCTTGCTGACCTTTCTCCATTCTCTCTCTAGTCTCTTCTTGAATTTTCTGCATATCTTCCAGACCTTTCTGCATTTCTTCTTGGCCTTTGTCCGTTCTCTCTCTTGTCTCTTCTTGGCCACTTTTCAAGGCATTTATGCCTTCCAACACAGCCTTCAGTTGCTCATCCATCGCTCTTGTTATCGGCATAAAATCCCACTTCTGACACTAAATTGTTATGTAGATCGGGGTTCGAGGATTTTATGCAAAATCAGTCGTAAACAATAAGACAGTTCTTTAACAGCGACGATAATTTATTGTCGAAAATCAATCCCTGAAACACAGGATTCAACAGCAAAATTCGCAGAATAAATAACAGCAGGATTTCACACCTTCAACAGCACTCAGACACAATAAAAAGTGTCTAAAATACACGTTTGTAAATGATTATTCCCAAGCACAGCCGAGCTGATTAAGTTCAAGGCAAGTCTACTAATCGCTAATCAAAACAATGCTTACAACTCGCTGGTTGAAATCAGATTGACTGTTGCGGCGAGTATCTCTCTATTTATATCCGAGGCCGAAACTTCTGGAAAGATTCGCTCGCGTCACAGATCGTGAAATTAGTGGATTTCTCTACTAATTTATAGAAAAATCCAGAGGGTCCCGAACTCGCCAACATAGTCACCATCGTCGCCAAGTGATCGCCAAAGTCGCCAAGTTGATCACCAACTTTGTTGCCAAAAATGATGCCAACTTGGCCCTATCGCCAATATTTCGCCAAGTTCTCATTGAATCACCATTATAACGTAAGGGACGGCGTTGCTTGTGAATATTACAATTTTAGCATGAAATAAATATAACATACAAGCATATAAAGGCATTGCACATCCAAATACAAATTATTTACATTATTTTATATAAAATTCGTAGCAATATACAGAGTCGGGCCCCGATTTAACGAATTCATCCGGACCGAGCATTTTGTTTGCTAATTCGAGATTATTCTTTGATTCGGGGTCCAAACAAAATACAAATTTTTCGCATTTACCTTTTGGAAACCCTGTATGCAACTACACAAAAATATCTGTAGTTAGAAATTACGCTCTTTTTAAACAACATCTAACAAATTCTATTAGTTAATTATTACTCACAAGTTAATTGGAATTTTTAAAATATTGACTAATAGATATTTGAAAACTTTTTGATTCCTGACTCCGATGAATTCTTTTTCGAATTTTTACTGAGAAAATACAGCAAACCCTTTCCATGTTAAGATTCTTAGTCAGTATCCAAGGACATGTGGCTGAGGATATCCCAGCTGAATTTGCCATTTGCGCTATTGTTCGAAGCTTGTTCTTAAGTTCCTCCACAGAAACCTTTTCGATGTTTTCAAAGGTGCGAGAAGTCTGAGGACATACAGAGCGTTTGTCGTCTTCAACATTTTCCTGCCATCTCTGAAACGCTTGAGTTCGCGATAATGCATCACTGCCTTGACTTTGCATCACTGCAATATTTCGTAAATCTCCGCAGCACTCTTTCCCAATACTCTCGCCATTTAGGGATAGAAAGCTTGCTTTTAAGAATGGAGTGCATTGTTGAACATGATGGTTCACATATTGAACATGTTACAAAACCACTTATTTGCATGCTAAGTAGAGTTTGTCATTAAGAAATGGGCAATATTTTTAATAATTTGCAAGTGCAACATTGTAATTAAGTATTGTATTTATTGTATGCATTTGTGTAAGACTACTTATTAAAACCTTCACTGCTTTTTGATCTTAGTTTGTCCTTTCTTTACACGATAATTCGTAGCGCCATCTAGTGGCAATTTTTAAGTTATTTTTTGTATTTCAGAAGTTTTGAGCTCATCATGAAATGTTTATTGCCCTTCTTCGGACTAGCAGAACGACCTCCAACACTCTCTGAGTATTGGAAATTTATTTCGCTAACCCTGTATATATATATGTGTGTGTGTATGTATGTATATATTTACGAATATATATATTTACACACACTCATATATATATATATATGTTTATATATATACAAATATATAGTCAAAATTTCTGTACAAGAGAGATGAATAAACATGATCAAAACTGAAAAGAATTGAAATTGCAAGAAAACCAGACAATAGATTTTAAAAGAGAGAGAGAGGATACATAGAAAACTAAAATAATAGAATTAAATATAAAAAATATAAAAGTATGGATGCTACAGTATTATAATTATTGCTGACTTAGGACAACTTATATATAAAATAATTTTTTAATTGATTTACTTCTTATTCATTTATTTGGAAGTTTTTGCTTAATAAACTATTTTTCTGTTTGGATTGTTTGGTCTAAATATTCTTTTTGGACTTTTCCCTAATAATGTACCAAATTGCAAAGAGGAAAATTGTTATCATCAAACTAGTTTATCATCATTTATCCTACTCTGAGGTGTGTTTTCTGACCAATTAAGAATTAATTATTCTTATAAATAAATTCATTCACAGCAAATGTTGATATTTACGTATTATGTACCATCGACCAATTTCGCCAATTTAAAAAATGTCGCCAAATCCTAACATATTTATTAATATTATGTTCGAAATTGCTCATATAAAGTTTGCATTATTAGCTGTCTTTTAGAGTATTTGGTGACGTCTTCTGATTTAACGAAATTAATTGACAACATAATACATAAGTAGCCTAATGTTCTTTTAAAGAAAGTATTTTTTGTCTTTACGCTTTAGGGTTTTGGTGTCAGCATGATGTGTGTTATATAAATCCTCAAACCAACGGAATGGTGCTTAAAGGAAGAAGGTAATTTCAATAAAATAATCTTTCGATAAAATCCTTTTTAGTTAAATTAAATTAATTTTGGGATATTTTACGGTAATTACTGTGAATTTTGTTTCTGCTTGTTTTAGTGTTTTATATTTCTTTAACTATACAAAAAATATTTACAGAAAATGAAGTTGAAACTATCAATAAATTAATCTTAACAACATCTTCAATATGTGTATGCTTATATATATATATTGAGCGTTTAAACTAGTTAAAAAATATTACGTTTTATTCTATATTCAATAAATAAAAAAGTATTAGTTCAATAAAAAATTATAATGTAAATAAGTTTGTTGTAAAGAGGAAAATAACAATAAGGTTCAAATCCTGGTAATATAAAAAGAAGCAAAACTCACTCTAGTTTCAATAATATTATATAACATGAAATCCCCAGGATTGTTTTATTTAGTATGTTACCATTTTCTAAGAAAAATAGATATTTTCTGCGAAAATTCTATTATTAAAATTGTACAAAAATAAAATACTCAAAATCCAAAAATATAAAAGGACTGTAAAATAACAAACATTATCAACAATAAAATTTAATAAAAATTAGAATTATTTTAAGCTGTCTTAGTTAGTTTAAACCATTTTGATGTGTTTATTGCTATTTTTTTCCAAGTATTTACATCGATGTTTCGCAAGTATTTTTCTATATTGTCCAGTCATCTTGCACGGGGTCTTCCTCGTCTTCTCTTGCCTTCTGGTTTGAAAAACATTATTTATTTAATTGGGTTGTTGTCATCATACCTGAATATATATCCAAGGCATCTGAGTTGTAAAAAAATGTCTGAATTACTTTAACTAAATTTGGTTCTCTGTACTTCCTTTGCAATTCAAGATTGTAATGTTCTCTCCCGACCCCATTTTTTTCCATTTCTTCAAAAATTATTCTCAAATTTTTTCGTTCAAATATCAATGAATTTTCCTCATCCAGTATTCTGATTGTCCAGAACTAACTGCTATGTAAAACTAAGGGTCTTATGAGTGTTTTGTATAGTTGTACTTTTGTTTCCCTGTAAATTTGGATTTAAATTGATTTATCAAACTATAGTATCATGTATTAGCTATGTTAATTCTACTTTAGTTTCCCTGATTGCTAAATAATTGTTGCACTGACGTAGATAGTTCTGAATCAAAATTCCTCCGGGGACCCTTTTTAGATGTGAGAACCCTGTTAGTTGAGCAGCAGTTACACATTTTGAAGGCCCTCTCGCTTGGAGGCCCCATATAATTGATACGGCTGATACGGTGGTAGCTACCAACAGTTTATTATTTGCTGCTCAAAGAGAGACAGAGTAAAGGGAAGAGCTGTCCAGTATTGTCCAGATTGCGATGTTCAATTATGTGCAGTCCCGTGTTTTCGAATTTATCTTATACGACCAAATTTTGACTAACAATTTCATAATCATTTATGTAAATGAAAAAGATGTAAATAAAATTTGTAATTCAAGATAAAAAAAAGTTATCTAAGCTTTATATATAAGTTAGTGTGAATTGACTCCAAAGTCTAGTGATTTCTGCTATACAGAAAACCAACTCTACAGGTAAATTACTCTCTCTCTCTCTCTCTCTCATCTATTTAAGTATATATATATATATATATATATATATTAAAATATATAAAATACTCAACTAATATAACAAGCAAATATTCAAATCATATCAAACCTAGAATACAACATCATATTTCAAAATTTCAATGGCGAACAAAAATAATGAATATCAACGTTTTCAAGCGAAATTAAAATTGTACAAGACAAAAACCATAAAACACCCAAGTGCAACCTCGGACCCAGGACCGACAAGTGGGGCCAAACCAGTCTGACGGCGCCAACCTTCCCCCTATTGCAACCCGGCAAACCAATCTAAAAATATCCAAATTCACAAAAATTTAAAATTTAAAAATTTAAAATTAAAAAAAAACCTTTCCTTAAAAAATTTAAAATCAAAAAACATTTCTCCCCTCAATACCTAAAAAAAATTTAACTATTCGCCATTGCATTCTGAAAGATATAACATAAAAATGTTAAAATGCAAAAACACCTTAGTGCACAACAAAACAACCATAAAAAAATCAAAGAATATGCACCGATCCCCGAAATGGCCGCACAGAATGAAAAAACCTCAAAAGTCTGTATATATATATATATATATATATATATATATTTACATTAATTTTTATGAAATTTTGCATGCGAATAGAGTGATATTTTGATTTAAAAAATATCTATGTTTGTGAAAATAAGCATAAAAAATTGAAATTTTCGATCCATAATCCAGAAATTAAATGAATCTGGAAAAGGTTATATTACTGTATTATTGCTTAGTTTCTCAAATTCTTTTCACAATATTCAAGAGACGTTCCGAAATAAGTTCATCACATTTTTTTGATAAAGAAGATGTGACTCCAGAAGAAAGAAACAATAAGAATTCACATCCGTTGCTAGCTTAAAACGATGAGGTTGTGTCGACATAAGAGGGCTGACTCAGGCGTCGAGAAAAAAAGTGACAAACAGATCGGCGTGCTCGAAGTTATTCAAGTGCAAACTACAATGCTAGACAGACGTGTGCTGACAATGTGGTTGCCAATGGAAGTACGTGCTATTTTCCGGTATGAAAGGGCACTTGGGACTAACTTAGAGGATGAAGGTTGTGTAACACCCCACCTGGGGTTGTCGGTGTTTGAAGGTTCGAGCAAAGAACAACTACAGCAAGTTTTAAACACAATTTTATTTTTCCCTTTTACTTTATCAACGAACACAACTGAGGGTAAGAAATGCGCTTAGTAACCGTAAGAACAATCGCATAGGCTTAAAGCTACTAGCATATAATTAAGATTTACTTAGCTGACTTCAGGAGCACTCTTGACTTCTACCTTTCAATTCTCTGTAAATATCTTCCTTAACTATACCATCTCGGGTCGTAATTCTTGTTCACAGTTTAATCACTATTGATCTACAACTAGAAACTATCGACCATCATCGTGTACTTAAATGTCAACGCTTAAATAGAAGAACTCAACTAAATCTCGTCTTCTTCGATGAAGTTTTCAACAGAACCTACAGTTAAAAAGAATAATTTTACCCCAAGAGTATTAATTGAAGATTCGCGGATAGACACGTTACAGTTGAATTGGACTTCCTTTCACATGCTCGCATGGAAACAACTTTGCAGTGTTTGTGCCAATCCCTTGCATCACAGGGCATTCGTTTTATCAAAGTGGTTTCTTCAAATTGATTTGTCGCTCCTACAAATGTCTCAATGTCGAGGGCGACTATATCAAAAAATAGTGAAAGGTGCATGGTTTATGATGTCATGGTGTATTTTGTTCACATTTTTATTGAACATTTCATTTCTCATAAAAACATATTTATTAATTTTCAAAAGATAATTCTTTGTAGATATTTCTAGAAAAACCGGTATTATTTCTGAAAATAAAATGAACTTCCAGGAATAATTTCCAACCATAATTCAACTTTTTAAGAAAACGCACTACAATTGGTAATATACAAGAACACTAATCCATATATGTCACTTGAAAACAAAGGGGGAAAATGTGTGTTTTTTAGTGAAACTTTCTAATTTTTCTATCATTTTAGTGACGATGTATTTATTCAAAGAGGTCAACGTTTCGGAAGTGCAGATATCTACTTTGCAAGTAAATACGCATTTCGGCTTCTTATAAAGATTTAATGAATCCTTTTGAGTTCTTAAAACACAACACAAAATTTTGACATATTGGTGTTTTTTACATTTTTGTTTCCTTCAGTTCACAATATGGAAGAGATCGAAGATTATATTTGCGTTGGACAGAAGAAATGGAATGGTGATTCCAGAGCTGTCCTCTTTGTTAAAATGAGGGAGGGATATGCCTTCACCCCTGAATTTAAGGTGAAGATTGCCAACAAAATTAAAAATGAACTAAAGGAAGATTGTGTGCCAGAATTAATTCTGAAAGTTCAAGATATACCAGTAAGTACCAGAGTTTACGCGATAGTACCAGTAAGTACCAGAGTTACGCCTTCATTCATTCTCTTTTTAGCTATTAGTTAATTTAATGATACTACGGCAAATGTGGATTTCAACAATAATTTAATTTTTTATGCATTTCCAATTTAGTTGTACTAGACTTTATTATGTCTAATCTTGAGATCTGTCTGTTAAGTTCGAATCACACTTGATCCAGAATTCTCATTCTCAGTCTTTTAAAAATATTTTAAATTATTCATTTTGATCACAGTTGCTTAACAATAAATAACATCAGGAAGTTTTTAGTCTAAATCACGTCCAATACTCGTCTACAAAAATTTTATATCTAATATTCTTTTATGGAATTTCTTTTATTTTATTATCACATTATGAAATCCAATTTTCGATTATGAATTTCTTTTATGCATCATGATTTAGTAAAATTTTTGTTCGATTTCAGCACCAAATAAAAAACAGTAGTCTCCGAAAGTTAAAAAAAAATTCAGCGATTTATTAAGAGGAGATTAAATAGTAACCCGTGACCAACAAACTTTACCCAAAATTCAAATAAAGCTGTATTTTTTTGCCTAAAGTTTCAGAAAACTTTACCTAATTTATCTGAAATTGAAATACATCTATGTTGTTGTTGTTGTTGTTTCTTATCCCACTTGACCGACAGAAACATCTAAATCAAGTCCATGAACCCGTGCGTTTTTAAGCAATCAAGAACTGTAGTTGGACTTGAGAACAGCTGGCATGATGAAGGGTGCAAGATGCAGCTTCATGAGGTCAGAGAACGTGAGGCACCAAAGGTTGAAGTCTGACTTTGCCTCATGCCTGCATGCATTTAGCTGGGCATATTGGAATGGCCTTCACGCCTTGGGTGACCCTACCAGGAGCATACACTCCCGACGTACTTCACCCATTCCGCCCAGGAACACTCTCCCGCCTCGATGAGGCAAAAGGCGCAAAAGGGAGCATGATTATTTTTCTTTGGCCCCGAAGTACGCTTAGTATTTACGTGGAAGAAGGGCAACGGTAACATTACTGTATCATCTTTTATTTCAAAGCTATAAGAGCTTATTTCCACTTTCTTCAGACAAAAACTCCCTCATCTTTATTATGTTCCCTACAGAAAAAGACTCTCTTTTAGCATGAAGGATTCATTTTTTAGCAATCTCAACCGGGAAAAATTCTTAGCATTTTAAAAACCAGAACATGACCGTACATTATCTATTTTTTCTCCGAGAGCCCTCGTAGTCGCCGATTGCGTTAAATAAATGTTTCATTCGAAGCTTGAGGAGTGGTGTCTTGTATCGGGCTTAAGTTTCTAGGAAACTATTTTTCATTCGCCAAGTTGGCAACCCCTATTTCTCATGTGTCCTACATGCTGAATTGGCAACAAGGTGCTTTGTTTTATATAATGTCGCCAATAGGTTGCGGTAATACGTAAGTACAGTTTTCTAGAATGTCTGAGTGGTTTTGGATAATCCTATCTTTATTTCCGCCTTTAGATGCCAACAAGTATTTAACAGTGTAATAGGTTTCGGCAAATCGCACTGATTCCGTTAACGAGTCGTTTTGCTTCACCTTCTGAAAATCCTCTCAAAAACAAGTGACTTGCGAGAGAGAGTCGTTATTGTCAATAAACGATTAAAAACGCTCCCAGAAACTTGAAAATTCTTCTATGTCTCCATAAAATGTGTTACTACAAGCGGGGGTAATATCATTTTCATTACTATTGAAACAAAATATTTCGTGAGTACAATACAATATTATTCACAAATCATGTTTTATTTTCTTACTTAGTATAACGTGAATAATAAACGGATGGAAAGTATTGTACGAAACATCGTTGAAATCAACCAGACACCAATCACAGGGAACATCAAAAACCCAGAGTGCTTGAAATATTATTGCAACATCCCTGAAATTGTAACCTATAATCAAAAATAAGACGATCAAGAGGTTTGTAAATTTAATGTACTTTTTTCTTTCAAAATATAATATAAAATGATTAAATAACAAGAAAGTCAAATAAAATAATCACATAATTTTTCAAAAACATGGTTTTTTTTTTTATATTGTGAGTTTATACCGTATAGAAATTAAGTTTGATTATTATAGAAGAGAAAACATTAAAAGAAAAATCCATTTCATCTTGTTTCATCCTAAAAATAATTTAAACATGTATATAGTTTTTATATATAGTTTTATATATAGTATAGTATTTTTATAATCTCTGCTAATAATGTAAAATAATTACGATTTATTAATTGTTTTGTAAAAATACGATGTCTTATATGTTTCTAGTCGTATATAGATATATTAATAAACTAGCCGTTACCCACCCGCTTCGCTGGGTATTTCATGATGTTATATATATCAACTATTAATATCTAAGTCCTATCATTAAGAGTTCGATTGTATTGAAAAACATACTTATACCTGTAACTGTCGCCTCTTGATAAAAAAAAAAGGGCAGAACTCGTCTTATTTGTATTTTCTAAAAATCTCTGAAATTGAAGTATAGAATGATGTTTGCATTTTCGTAACACTACAATGAGGTGGATCTCTACTCTGTAAAATAAACATGCAAGCCAAATCTAACGGGGGGAAAACGAAATTTTTACTATCAATACCCCCGTAATCCTGTTGAGAATCGTTTTCCAAAATAACCGTTCTTGGCGGATTTCAATTCAAAAAAAGAAAAATGTGAACCAAATTTCATTATTATAATCCTTGTATTTCGAAAGAAGGAATTTTTTTTTATCAGTACGCCCCAGTAACCCCCTGACAGACAGACAGACGGACAAAAATTTTAAAAATTTATTTTTTGATATAAGTACCGTATATACCTTTAAATGCATTTCGTAACAAACTGCTAATTTGAAATTATAAACAGACACTTCAATTTTATTTATTTATATAGATTGGGATTATAATAACTATTGCTTAAATGTGACTAAAAAATGTAAATAAAAAAAAAAAGAAAGGATTACAACTAACCGTAAAACTTATCAATTTTTTGTTTCTTGCATTGCTTTTTGCTTATGAAGCCTTGATTTATTATTTTTAAAAGTGCATCCGAAACAGCCGATGCTCTACTTAACTGAACAGTGAGATAAAACTATCATAAAAAAAATATATGGCACGTGTCAGCGTATTATCATGTGCGCGTAACAGTGTTATGTCTCATGAAAAGCATCGGTCGCCAGTAACCAAAACAACGACTTCATTAGCTCAGCTTGGCGTTGAATTTGGCGTTCATCTTGGCATTCAGTTTCACGTTCACCCGTATAGTTTCCGCTCCCGTAAGAATACGGGAATAAAATATAGCCTATGTTACTCCCCGTTAATTTAGCTTTCCGTTAGTGAAAGAATTTTTAAAATCGTACCAGCCGTTTTCGAGATTAGCCGGAACAAACAGACAGACAGATAGACAGACAGACAGACAGACAAAAATTTTAAAAATTGATTTTTTGATATAAGTACCGTAAATACCTTTAAATGCATTTAGTAACAAACTGCTAATTTGAAATTACAAACAGACACTTCAATTTTATTTATTTATATAGAAGACAAGTAAACTTATAACACATATATTTTGATAATGAAAAAAATCATGCTGCTACATAAATAAAGAAATAGATGTGTGCTTATGACCAAACGACAGAACTAAAAACTTCTGGACCAATTTTTAATATATATATATATATATATATATATATATATATATATATGTATATATTTGAACGAAATATAAAAAATTCTGTTTCAAAGCAAGGAGGCATATATTATGTGTCGAATGCGGAAGTATATACGTATATGGGGGGCAGACAAGTCAAATAATATAATTTATAAGCAATCGTGCCAAATTCCATATTTTGTTCGCCAGCACATCTCGTCAAATTTCTTGGCTCTTTTTGCAGCAATCAATTAAATTTAAATTCAAATAATAAAAATACTACACACGAATATTTAAATGATGGAATGAGATGGTGAATTGTGGTAGGGTAGAAGCAGACCAGTCTCAAATCCAGATTTGTAAGGAATTCAAATTAACGCCCGGCGTAGGGTTCAACTCATGGAAACACCTCCAAAATACTGAATCTATCGAGAGAAAGCCAGGGCAAGGTCTTTCAAGAGCCACGATGACCAGAAAAGATCGCCATTTGTTCATTGTAGTGAGGTATAGCAGGGATGGTACAGCTTGTCAGCTTTCTCATGAGCTGTATGTGACTACAGGAACTCTAGTTACAAGGGTGACTGTTTCCAGAAGACTTCATGAGAAAGAGCTGCTTGTAAGAAGACTTGCTGTTTGTGTCCCTTTCAGTTCAGCGAACAGAAGAGTCCGTTTTAAACGGTGTAGAGATCATAGAGATAAGGGAATTTATCAATAGGTGACAGTTATCTTCACCGAGGAGTCCCGGTTTAGCCTAACCTGTGATTCTTGCAGTACTTTCTTCTATAGAGAACCAGAGATCTGTCAGCTTGCTTCCAACTTTCAAGCAATCAACCCTTACGGCAACGGATGCTTGACGGTCTGGAGAGGCATTACGTTGGATGACCGCACACACCTCCATGTGACCACTGTAAGGAACTGTGATTACATTAATGAAAAGGGATGATATCTTGGAGCCCTATATTCGTCCTTTCAGGTGTTCAGGTGTGCAGTTGACTCTGATTTCATTTTAATGGATGCCAACGTGATTCCACATAGAGCTCATCTGGTCAACGAATATCTGGAAAGTGAGGATATTCGCTGGATGGATTTGCCTCTAGACCTTATCCTTATTGAGTTCGTCTGGGGCGCTCTAGGAAAGGCAATTGTAACTCTCATCCCCTCCCCCTTCCGAAAACCATCCTAGGCCCGAAAGAGTTACTGAACGAGTGGGATTAATAGCTTCGGAACTCTTAAATTCCCTTATTTCCAGTATAAAATCATGATGCGAGGCCTGTTTATATTAAAGGAGACCATATTCTCTATCAACCAATTTGTTTTGTTATATTCTACAACTGCTATTTCATACCTTCCTACTTGGATGAGCGCTACGTACGATCGAGTGTGTGTATTTTAAATGTTGAACGCTTATTATCTTTAAATGTTTGAACCATTATTTTTTTGCATTATATCAGCCCTATATGCATACCAATTTTTTTTAAAATCTGTCCTGTAGTTCTAGAGATAATCGACAAATTCTAAGATTTCCCTTAATTTTGAACACCAATGTTTTTTTTTTTTTTTTTTTTTTTTTTTTTGCATCATTCAGACTTTTTTCGAGCACTGGAAATATAATTTATGATATTTGTTACTTTATTATTGGAACTGTGTAATATTAAGTCCTTTCCCATAAAGTAAGAAATATTCTTATAACGAAATTAAATGATATAAACTTCTTACCTCATACAACATAAGAGAGTAACATTTTCAATTAATTTTTTTTAACTATTCAGATGATATTTCTGTAAAATATGCTATTTATTTTAGTTCACATACAAAATATAGATTTTATTAATAATTATTTGATTTTCTTTTCCTTTTCAGATCTTTTACAATTCAAAATCTAATATTTTCCTTCACTGGATATGAATATTTGATCTCATTTAATTTATTGTGTTTTTATAGAAGATAAAGTTTTTTTTTTAAAATTTCTATTTTAGTAATGTATAAATATTTGATAAAAAGTTTATTTTTAATTTTTTTTTACGCTCAATTTGCACTTTATATGTCATGAAATGTTCCAAAGAAAGACTTAAAAAAATATAAAATGCATACTCCAAAGAATTCAATTATATAATTTTAATTTATGGATATGGTATAAAAAAGCAACAAATATATATATATATATATTTTACTTTTTCACTTTTTCAAAATTATTGACTCTATTATACTGCTCTGTACTGCTTTAATAAGAATATATTTCTTCACTTTACTTTTTCACGTGTCTATGAATTTATTTAAAAAGTGTATGCAATAAAATTTTGTTAAAAAAAATAAAGCGTTTATTGTCTACGCATCAATGAATTTTTTTGTCTGAATTTTTTCTTTGGTTGATTTTACAGATCTTATGAAGTAGTTTTAGCCAGAATTAAGAAAGTTTGATTTAAAAATATTTCACTGATAATTTGTAGAATGTAATTGAAATGTTTCTATAAAAACAATATACAGGATTGTTCATAATTCTCTCCGGGATTTCGAAGCGCTATACAGTCGAACGTCGTTCATCCGAATCAATTGGAACAAGACACTGTTCGGATAAGCGATTGTTCGGATAACCGAAAACCGAATGCGATCCATGCAGTATATAAAACAGGACACGATACGAATATTGAGTCATCACATGCGGGAAACATGCTTAAAGAAAAAGCAAAATGTCGCAATTTTACCTTTCTTGGAGAAAATAATCACTTATTTTTCACTGTAACGTTGTACACCTTCGTTTTTTCGCTGCAAGGTCTCTGATTCTCTTGAGCAGCAGTAGTTGAATAGGACAGCACTCTGATTGCTGTTCTCCCTTCGCGAGACGGTTCAATATTTCAAGTTTTGTATTTAGTCCAAGAAGTTGAGCTTTCGTTTTGTGAATTCAAAGCCATAGTAGTTCACAACTCAACAAAAGAACACTTATACACCCCCTCCCTTGGAAACAAACTGCCCTAATATTCCAAGCAGATGTTTACCAAATCGCACAACTGAAATTCCCCAAATATCCCTCACCTTGGGTTTTCTGGTCACTTTTGGCCTCCTGCGAAACAACTGTTGAGCGTTGCACTGTTTGAAAACGTATCCGGACTTTGGTCCGGATATTTGACGCTCCGAATAATAAACGTTCGGATAAACGACGTTCTACTGTAGTAAAAAAAATGTAAGACGAATAAAGCAAAAAAAAAGAACGCTTGAAAGATTGTAGAGAGGATTCTTTATTTACATGCCTTGCAGGTGTTCTAAATGTGAAACTTTGGTGCACGCGATATGTTAATGCTGTATTCTATTTTCAGCCCCTAAATAGAACTATCAACGTTATTGACAGCACGTGTTATCCTTACATGCTGTTCTGCGACATCATGGGGCAAAAATGGTACGAGAACTTAATTTCGGACTATTGAATACACCAGGGGTAGGGGCAACCTTTTTGGAAAGAGTGCCACTATTTAATAAAAAAAAATAATTATGCGTGCCACTTCCAAATTTTATAACGAACAAATATGGAAAAGTAAAAAAAATGTTATTTATAGGTTTATTATGGTATTTTTAAGCATATAGCACATTTTTTAATGCAAATCTTTGTAGTCAAAATTTAAAACTAATATAATAATTAAGACGAATGTGTAAACACTTTATATTTAATAAACATTTTACAAGTTCAATCAATTAGGTTAGCTATATATATATACATATATATATATATATATATATATATATATATACTACTTGTGAATCATGCAATTCAAAATAATTAAACGCTGAATACTTACTTAATGTGGCTTTTGAATTATTACTTTTTTTACCAAGTCATTTATATTAGGATTAGCTATTACAGATACTAACAAAATTTGGTCATTATAGGTCACATAAGCTAATTTTGTGTGTCATATCTACTTTTTTTTTAATTTTGAAAAACGGTTAATCTTTTAATTTCTAATAAGTAAATTATAGTTTTAAAAAACTAAAAAACACGCTTTTATACTGTATCGAACTAAAAAGTAAAAATATAATTTTTAGTATAAGAATAAAATGATTAACGAGAAAATTAATGTCATTGGGGGTAAAAGAGTGGAGTGTTCTATAAATATATCAATTGTTATAGTTTCTAAATTCTATTCCTAAATGCTGAGTTAGTGTAAAAATGTAGTACAAAGCACATCACTTCTAAACGTATTGCTTTATAAAAATAAAAATATCTAGCAAATATTTTATTTTTCGCATAAATTATATTTTTTTACATGCACGAGCCTTTTTTTTTTATTTTCATTTTCATAAAAAGGTTTGTATTATGGTAAGCAATTGCTAACACCCATCCACACTCCCCTTTCTTACATACAGAACCCTTTTTTTGTTTATTTTATTTCTATTAACCACAAGGGTATTTTATACTTGCATATAATTAGCTTTAAATTCAAAATACTCGCTTTTAGAACACCGTATACTTTTAGTCGTTAAATCTGAAATTAGTCTCCAAATTTGAAAATGGTATATGCAATAAGTCGCCAAATCAGGAAGTGGTATATGGAAATGTCACCAAATCTGATTATCGTTATTCCCGACGATCCTGATAAAGACAATGGAACACAATTATGAAACTATTGTATTGTCATCGGTCCTTGACAAGTGTTCAAAATTTCGAATTAATCCGACCATTTAAAGTGGGTAAAAATCGAGTTCTAAGATTCCGTTACATGCAAGTGAAACTTATAAAAACGTGTTAAAAATGGTAAATCTTTTTTTAAAATGTTCTGTAAGTGTTCGCGTGCCATTGTTACAACTCCGCCGTGCCACATTGTAACACGCGTGCCGCGGGTTGGCTGTCCCTGAAATTCAAGATAACACGAAAAGGATATCATTGATAGAAGCATGTTGAGTAGAGGGGGGGCAGGAAATGGACTATACGACTGTTGTAACTTAAATGAATAGATGTCGCTGCAAGTCATCTGAGAAATACACTTTGTTTAGCTTGTAGAGTCAGTATTATGTAATGTTCTTTTGTGCTGTAAACATGTCTTCTATGTGTGTCGTCCAATAAGCCAAACTACCTAAATGATGGACTGAATTATTGAAATGATATAAAAATATAATGGAAATTTTATCGCCTCACCGACCATGGAATCAAGGATTAATAAATTATAACAACCACATTAATATACACTTGCTTCCGAAAGTCTGCGTACAGGCAATCATCTTACGCTTTTATGCTATAATTACTCTCTCTATTATAAAGTCTCGCTTCAGAAAATCAACTTACCTGTCAGGGAATCATCAAAATTCCCTTATTCAAGCAACAGTAACAAAATTCGCCTTAACATGAAAAAACAAGAATGACAACCCAATAATTACCAACCACCCCTGAATATACTCACAAAAAGGAGCTTTTAAAGATCTTTTATTGTAAAATAATTGAGCTAAATCGTGTTTTTAAGTACATGTAACCTTTTGTTATGATTTATTTAGAATTTGAGTTTTGAAAGGTTGTGTAAATTTATGGCAGGTAACAAAAAGAGATCGATATACACTATCTGGCCAAAAGTATCCGGACACCCCTTAAAAAAGTGGTTCTGGCGAGTGACGCAATTTGATACGTAATTGAAAGCTTTAAAAGTGTTGGTAGTGGTTTGTCAGATTGTATTTATGCATTTGTGAGGCAATGAGTAAGTCAAAAGAGCTTAGTGAGTTTGATCGTGGCAGTATAGTGGGATGCCACCTTTGTGGGAAATCAGTTCGTGAGATTGCGAACATTCTACAGAAGCCTAAATCTACTGTGAGTGATGTAATTGTGAAGTGCAAACGTCGAGGCAGAGTGAAACGGCAGAAAAATGAACCGGTAGGCCAAAAATACTTGGTGAACGCAGCCGCAGAACTCTGAAAAGGGTAGTGAAACAAAATCGCAAGTCCTCGTTGGTGGAAATTTCTCAGGAGTTCCAAAGTTCATCAGGAATTGGTGTTAGCAGCAGGACTGTCCGTCGAGAGTTAAAAAACTTTGGATTCCATAGTCGTACAGCCGCTCACAAGCCAAAGATCACTCCACAGAATGCGAAGTATCGATTGCAATGGTGTAGAGCTCTCCGTCATTGGACTGTGGACATGTGGAAAGCTGTTCTTTGGAGTGATGAATCTCGCTTTACATTCTGGCAGTCGGATGGACACGTCTGGGTTTGGCGGATGCCCCCGGCGAACGTTTCTTTAGTGACTGCATTGTGCCGACTGTTAAGTTTGGAGTTGGAAGCATAATGGTGTGGGGGTGTTTCTCGTGGTTTGGCCTGGGTCCATTAGTTCTGTGATTGGAACATGAACTCTGAGATTATGTGGACATTCTGGACAATGCTGCACTCCAACTCTATGGCAATATTTCGGGGAAGGCCATTCTCTTCCAGCAGGATAACTGCTCCATTCACACATCGAGGCTTGCACAGACTGGTTTGACGAAATGGGTGTTCAAAAACTGGACTGACCTTCTCAGAGCCCCGATCTAAATCTCATAGAACACCTTTGGGATGAATTAGAGCGCAGATTACGTAGCCAGCCAAATCGACCATCCTCACTGCAAGCACTCACTTCAGCTGTGATGGATGCCTGGAAGGCAATTCCTATGGTCACCTATCAAAAATTGGTGGAAAGTCTTCCCAAACAAGTGCAGGCTGTCATCCATGCAAAAGGGGGGCCAACATCATATTAATATGTGCCTCAGGACGCTCTAAGTCCATACCACTGGGTGTCCGGATACTTTTGGCCAGATAGTGTATATAAATATATATATAATTAATCTGAAGAATCATTTTGAACCCGAAAGTATGATACAATGTGAATAGCAAACTCACCAATTTAGAAAATACCGAAATATTACGCATTTTCTTCACAAGTACAACCTTGGTTTCTCAGTTCTGAATATCAGATCCTGTGCAAGTGCAATATCGCTCTGAGCTGTAATAGAATAATTTTGGTTTTGGACGATACTGATATTTTTGTAACTTCTTTTGATAGTACCATGCAACTTGGTATTCACAGTCCAATTAAATTCCCCCATTAGAGAATCATTTTAGTAACAGGTGTTGATGGATGAAGGAAGGCAGATGAGCTTGGAATGTTATTCCTCTTTCAACCGGAACTTAGGAGTAGTACATTTAGTTCTTTTTTTCAGAGATATAGTTTTTGTCTATATTTTTAAGCTCAGATTAATAGTCTTTTATCCCGTTGTATCTGCCAATGAAAAAATCAGATAATGGATTTAATGAGTTGCCTTAGAACTGTTAGAACTAGCTAGGAAAAATAAAAATAAGAACAATGGGATAAAGATATTTAATATCTTTACCTTCTGAAATGGACGTAAAATTATTTCATCTATATTTTAATCATGGTGCAATAATTAACAATACAACATAAACACAAAGACGTATAATTATTTTGCTATGTTGGCGATCTGGACATATAAGAAACAATTTTAAAAAATTCTAGTAAATACCAAAAACCGGTATTTAAACTTGTGAATACCAGTATTTCGAAACTGTACAAATGGCTCAAAATACCAGTATTCGGTATCCCGGTATTGCAAACCCTAGTTATCACGTTGGTTTCTTCTTTAGAACTGATTAAAAGTCTCTTCAAAATAATTAATTTAACTTTTTTATCGCGTATTTTGATGGGACAGCACCATGACACCCAAGTTGTATAAACGTCAGAGCTACCTCTGCACGATTTCAAAACTATCACTCTTTTCATAAAACATTTTTATGGCTAATGCACACTTCTCTACCCACTTCTTCCTTCCTTGACCCATGGTGACTCAAATGTTAAAGTGTTTACCTGCTCATGCTCAATGTCCCGCAGTGCTGCCACATCAAATTTAAAAAAAATTCCCGTTTATTCTGTGTCACTCTGTATTTAAATAATAAGTACATCTTTCTATTGAACAAATATAATATTTTTTACTTAAGGTTTAGTGATATTTCAATTAAGGCGATATACTACCCTAAATATCATTAAACTGTTGAAAAAAATTTTATTGGCTTATTTGATACCCCAAATCTTTAAAAATATGCCTGCAAAATTTCAAAGCTTTACCTGCATTTTTCATTAAGTAATGGAGCAATGTTTGTTGCTAAACAGCAACTACCACGCCTACATTTCAGATTATCTGCTAGAAAAGAGCCTGATAAAAAATGAATTATTTTTCTAATGCGCATCAATGAGATTGACATTATATATGCAGTAATAAATCATTTTAAGAAAGAATTGTGCAATTCATGCAAAAATTCCAGTTTGTGAATTATTTACTGAAGATCAAATGGATTTGGTCAAGATTTAAAAGTTGTGCGTGTTTTTTATGACATTATTATGATTGAAATTAAAACTTCAAAATGGATTCTCCCAAAGCACAAATACTAAATCTCAGATAATTAAAAATCTAATTCGCAAGAATAGAAAAACTCTCCCATTTTTAAATATTTGTTTTTGGTGATATATATATATATCCCATGTGTGCGAGATTCAGTACTTTTATTACTAAAATATTTTAAGATATTTATTTAAGCAAATCCACATATACAGTTCTTAGATTTTGATGTATTTTACCTATAAATTGTTATTTAATTTTGCTTCTATTCGTGTACAATATTTAACATGCGAAGGCTTTTAAAATCAAGGAAATACAAAATAAAGACATAAACATCTTTTGTTCTTGTTGTGCATTAGCTCTGAGCATGGAATTAGCTCTGAAGTGTGTGTATTTATTATTTTTTATAATTATTAAGATAAAGTTTTATGAAATTTTGATCTTTCATTCGTTTTTTTCTATATATTCATTATGGCAGTATACTGTTTAATTGTTCTACATTTGTGCAATTTTTGTGGTAAGTAGTTTTAAATAAGTTAATTAACATTTCGTAAAAGTTTCAGACTTTTCAATGAATATTATATCATGCTATTCATGGAATGAAAACTTCAAACTCATATTTCTTCATGATGAATTTTTCTACACGGAAATTTTTGGAAATTTAACTATAAAAAAATTAACAAAAAATTAAAGAGCAGCAGCAGAAAAAAACCCATGTACAGTTTTATGTAGTATATTATAAGGTACTTGGAAAAAAATCTTTGAAAGAAAAGAGACATATTTAAAAAAGCCTTAGAGATTTAAAAAATTCTTAAAAAGCTAAAAAAATTTAAATTTTACAAACATTTTGCAACAAATTAAAATTTTTTTGTATGGAATTATTATTAAATATTAACCTTTATGAAATACAATTAAAACCAAGTATCAAATATTAAAAATAAAAAAACAATTCTGAAGATGGTACCATATCGCCTTAACAACAGAAAAACGCTGAACTATATATATATATATATATTTAAAATAAAGCACTTATAAAGGAGACATATCTGGAATATTTCTAAAGCCTACATTCCTCATTTTTATAATTATCGATTTATCTAGTAAAATTAATTCTCAAACATAGATAGTAAGTTTCTTTCCAAAGCTTGTTAAGACTTTTTTTAGGTAGAAAAAAAAAGATAATCATTATTATTATATTTGTGATACTTCCCTGACGGACACTTATGGAACATCTTTTTTAACATGTTTTTAAAGCACGTTTGTTTTTTGAACAAAATAGAGGTTCTTTACTTTATCTACTTTACTTTATGTCAGAAGACATTTTCATTTGATAACTAGGACGTCAAAATGCTTCAAGTTTTGCATTTCTTAAAAAGTTTTACCTTTAAAAAATAGGGAGCAATTTGCTGCATCAATAGATGTACTTCTTATGAAAATACATTTAATTTTAAAATTATAAACAAATGTGATGAAACTCTGATCCAGGTACACTTTCTTCAAAATCTGTTTGTATGCAATATGTATTATAAAACACTAATTTTTCTAAACAAATTAGGAATTTTTCTGTATGATATGCTGACTTTATGAGTGTTCTACATTCAACCAGAAGATTACTTACTCTATTCACTCAAATAAAAACAAAATATGTGGATTTATCAAAATTGGTCTTTCAACGTATTCGAATACCTTGAAAAATAGAGTAAAAATACGTTCCAGTACTTATAAGTCATATAGGAAAATTTTTTGTTATTTTTGTAAAAAAGAATGTTGCACAAACAGTCTGAATATAAAATACATTCTTTTATAAGACTTGAAAATACTATCCATAGAACAATTAACACATTAAATAATTTTTAAAGTATATTTATTACATATTCGCAACATCTTATCAAACAGATTTAGTATAAAGTTGTATTGTTTGGATTTACTTTCCGATTATAAATAATTGAATAGGCATTAGTATTGAGTTAACTATTTTTTCACATTTATTATATTTTTATTACATGTTGCAAATATATAAAGATCTAAGGAAACAACAATACCTATTTAATATGACCAAGTAAATCAAATTATAAACATTTTAAATCATTTATAACCTTGTTTATAAGTTTGAAACAAAAAAAAATCTTAAGAATATTATTATTTATTACCTGAACTGGGGTTACAGGAAACCAATCTTAATTTTCCTACTTTTATATATGACTCTAATTTTTTTTTCTTAAACAGCAATTCACTTTAAAAAAAAGTCAGAATGTTTTCATCTGTTTGAAAAATTCTAATTATTCACAATTTAAAACTTTTTCTTGTAATATATACATCAATACACATTTCTTCTCTTGAGAATTCAACAATTCATCATTAATTAACTACTAGGTAATTTGAAATCAACAATAATATAAAGTATGAAGGAAAGATATTTATTTTATTCATCCAATGTCCATGCTTGGCTTTTGGACCATTTGACACCGAAGCTCCCAGTACCAACTGACGATGTCGCCAGTCAAGTATTCATTGAGTCCAGTGCATTGGAGCAGGTGGTCTCCATACATTATGTCATGGCTTCAGAGTGGGCAGACCTCGTCAGCAGCCAGGCCAAGCCAGTGGATGTATATTCCCAAAAAGTCATGTCCGGTGGTTAGGCGAAAGCGGGCAACGGCTGTCCCAGGTGCCTCGGGAGTGGACCCACAGTGGCCAAAGTTTCCTCTGGATTTCCAAGGCTCTTGATTTTTTGGCTCCCGGTAGTTTTTTTGTCGATGAATGTGGAAATAATGCTCTTTGCTCTTCTGAGAGTCAAGGGGACTTCCGGTTCAGACGGCTCTGCTCCTTGCTTGGTTTTTGGTCGGCTCTTCATTGCAGGCTCGTGCCAACATGACTTGGGACCCACTGTAAAGCCACAGTCCAGCCATATAAGATTAGCTCCACAATTTTAGTTCGGCACTGAATTGTGTTAAAGAAGACAGTTGATGTATTGTTGCTTAAAGCTAAAATTGTAGCTTGGGAGTCTATGAAGAAGAAAACCTTTGCAGGAGCTAGGACAGCTGCTAGTAATTGCATTGTAGCTTCATAGACAGCCACGACCTCGCCATCGTAGTTGGTCGCATTTTCTTCTCACTTCTAATGACCCTCAAGCAACGGACAGAACCATCCCGCCCCGGCTCCGTTTTTTTTAAAACGGAAGAAAAGAAGATAATTGAATAAAGGGGGGGAAATCCCACTGAGTAAGAAATAAGATTAAAACGGAAGAAAATAATTGAATAAAGGGGGAAAAAACCACTGACAAAGAAATAAGATAGTATTTTGTAAGTAAGATTAATTACTTTCTGTTACAATAAGTATTTTCTTTAATCAAAAATGATCAAGTAAATTCTTTTACAATCCAATGACTGATAAAACAGGAACTCCATCACCATAAATAAAAAAAATGGAGCTTCAAGACAATGTGAAAAATGTAGTGAAAAACGCCTACTATTCCTGTTCGTTCGGTGTCAAATTACAAGATGTCACCGAACATTTAAAAGGTACCAAATAAAATGAGATAAATTGCATCTAACTTATCTCCTTCCTTCGAAAGTCTTTTTACTAAGAATAAGAGTTTTACATCCATATCAGCTTCTAAGTTCTGTCTCTTAAATTTCAATATAGGAGGATTATTCTCACGGTTTTGATTATAGGTAAGTACCTAGGATACCATTTTAGAAAGCTTATAAATCAAATTATTTTTTCTTTCACTGAAGAAAAATGTATGAATTCAAATTAAAAGGCTTTAAAAAGTGGTAAGAATTACCAGCATCAAGAAGTATTTTGTCTACACTCAAATCAAGCAATTTAACGCTAAAATTTGATACGCAAAGTTGAATTTTTATAATTATTTTATGAAATATTTGATTATGTTCGAAGTATTTCTAGTTCTAGGTCCAATCTATTTTCAAAATTTCTATAAGTACACGGTATTTCAAAACTAATCTCTTTAAATTACGTTTTCAAAAAGTGTCATTATGTGAATTAAATATACTTATTAACAGATACTGGAAGGCCTGATATTCTTTAAACACATATAAGACTTTATATAGTAAAAAAACAACAACAAAAATGAAAGTTTATGAGTTAAATAAAGTTAACACACAATAAACTTATTAAAAATATTCGATTTCTTACAAATTTATTATAGGGTAAATTTGGAATTTTCTATAGGTATAACATTTTATATTTTATTTCACTCTTAATTACCCTGTAATAGCTAGTACTATACACTCAAGAGCCAAAATATTATGACCACCTGTCAATAACGAGTTGGCCCACCTTGGCGCGCACCACAGCTTCAACCCGCTTTGGCATGGATGCTACAAGTCCTTGGTAGATGGCCGGAGACAGATTGTACCAGATGTTTAAGCAACGGTCACGCAAATCCGAGATATTACGATTGGTGGTCTTTGAACTCTGAGCTGCCGTCCCATGACATCCCAAATGTGTTCTATTGGTTGAGATCCGGTGAGTTAGACAGCCAGACATTAACTGGAAGTCAGCATCATGTTCCTAGAATCACTCCAACATATTTTTAGCCTTGTGACACGGGGTGTTGTCCTGTTGGAACATTCCATTTCCAGCTGGAAAAACAGAAGCCATGTAAGGGTGCAACTGGTCCGCAATGATATTCAGATACCCCTGTAGCATTCATAGTCTGCTCTACCACAACCACGGGTCCAAGAGACGCCCAAGAGAACGTCCCCCACCTGCCTGTGTATGACCTACTGTGCATTGAGGGAGCAATTGTTCGCTTGGAAGATGGCGTATCCTGACACGGCCTTTGGCGTGAGGAACGACAACCATGATTCATTCTTACCAGGCAACTCTCTCCCCTGATCCATGGACCAGTCACGATATTCCCGGGACCAGCACAGGCGCAGTTGGCAATAACGCTTGGTCAGCAAAGGCACACGAGCGAACAACCCACGAGTCGTGCAGTTTCAGAAATACTTGTTCCGAGCCATTGCAATCTGCTCTCTATCAAAGTCGCTTAGATCCGTAGCCTTTTCCATCACACACAGAAGTAAATAAATGAATTATTCTTCAGACTCTCCATCAGTAGTTAATTACCACTTCCACCTGATCATGTGCCTTCCACGTCATCCAGGCGAGTTCATTGCAAAACGTAGGGGCGGTCATAATGTTTTGGCTCTTGAGTGTATATATAAGTGTTCCAGAATAGACTTTAATAATTGAAAACTTAAAACTTAAGTTAAAAGCTTTTCTTTATATTTTTTAAAAAATATTGTTTATTGTTAATGATTTTTAACGTATGTAATATTAATTTTTTTAAAACTATTCGCAATAAATTGGTTATTTTTGGTTTTAATTCGGTACATATATGTAAAACAAAAATAATCATTTGAAAATTCGCTATTTTTTCCTAAAATAATATTTACATAGTGAAGAACAATTTTTATCAATGAAATTTTTTCATATAAAATTAAACATAAACCATTGCAGCATAAGTACACTTATAGAATTCTAAAATGTTTTCATTTCCATTATAACTAATATGATTATCTTACAGAAATAAAATAATGAGAGTGCTATAATTTTGAAACTTTATGAACCATAATTAAGTCGTAATTATCATAAGTTTGTCAAAAAGAATATTAAATTATAATTGCATGGGGGGTCAGAGTTAATAAATCTTCAAGTCATAACAATACATAAAGTAACAGTTTTTTGTTTTTGTTTTTAAATGATGCATGTGCGCTTTGCTATTTTGATACTAATCATACCTTTGGATTATTTATAATAACCCTGTAAAATATATTGTAATAACTAAGAAGAAGTTAGATATGCTATAATAAATGCTTACAATCATTAGTAGCAATTGAAAATTTAACAGGAGTTTTATTGGAACTATGATCACACACCTATAGAGAGAAATTTAATTTCTAGTAGATATAATAATATTTTCGAGCCTACAAATGGTTAATGATTTCTCTATCGCATTGCTTTGATTTAAAAAAAAGATTTATATATATTGTTACGAATTTCGTATAAAATAATGTAAATAATTTGTATTTGGATGTGCAATGCCTTTATATTACTCTGTGCTATATTTATTTCATGTTAAAATTGTAATATTCACAAGCAACGCCGTCCCTTATGCTATAATGACAATTCAATGGGGATTGGGCGAAATATTGGAAATAGAGCCAAGTTGGCATCATTTTGGC
>BMAO01022166.1:0-18560 GCA_019973975.1 Trichonephila clavata
GCAGGTCCACTGCTCACATTCATCAACCGGAACTCGTACAGTAGCGAAGCGAAATGAACGTATCAAAGGATCTCAATCGGGGATGTTTACTTTACGACTTCAAAATGAGCTTATCGGCCGCTGTATCAAGTCGCCGAATATGTCCAGCGTTTGGGGATAGTTCTGTCAATGAACGCACGGCAAAACAATGGTTTCAAAAATTCAGGTCGGGAGATTAGTCTCTGTGTGATAAGGCTCGAACAGGACGACCACAGGGCTTGGATGACGAAGCCCTGCAGGTGGACATTGAGAAGGACAGTAGTCAAACGTGTGGTGCACTTGCCAGACAATTCAACACTTCTAGTGAAACGGTTAGACTTCATCTGCACCGCTTAGGCAAGACGTTCAGGCTGAGCAAGTGGGCTCCTCACACACTGTTGGAAGTCCATAAGCAATAGCAAGTGGCAGCCTGTTTATCGTTGCTTTCTCGCCACCGTAGCGCATCCAGATTCAATCGGGTGCTGACCAGTGACGAGAAGTGGGTCCTGTATGACACACCCAAGTGTTCCAAACATCGGTTGTCACCCCAGGATACTGTCCCGCGCAGCGCAAGACCACCTATGCATACACGCAAGATTATGTTTTGTGTCTGGTGGACTTGTCGTCAAGTGGTTCACTATGATTTGCTACCAACGGGCCAAACGGTCACTGTGGACCTGTATTCGCATCAATTGGAACGTGTACTTCAGGCATTGCATCAGAAGGAGCCAGCACTGGTTAATCGAAAGGGTGTACTGTTATTGCATGATAACGCAAAGCCGCATGTCGCGCGGGTGGCCAGGAATACAACAAATTGTTTGGGAGACTTTGTACCCTCATCCTTACTCACCTGACCTTGCACCATCAGATTACCACCTCTTCCATTCCCTGGACAATTATCTTCGTGGTAAATCCTTTACCAATGAAGCAGACGTGCGCCAAGTTCTCACGGACTTCTTCGCGTCCCACACCTCCGAGTTTTACCGCAAGGGGAACAACTGGAGGCATGTTGGCAGAAGGTGCTAGATGCCGATGGTGATTACTTCGAGGACTAACAATAGGCTACGCTGTTTGTAAGTCATGTTCTTTTGGGTAATTGAAAACGGCAAGAACATTTTGTTTGCCTTGTACATAAATATACCAACTTTCTTAGAAAAATGGGTAGTCATTGCTCTTTTCATTTTCCTATAAGTAAAACTTAAGATATATTTAGCTTCAATGACAAATATGAAAAACAAAACAGTCTGTTAAGAAGTGAAATATGAGTGTTATGGAAAATATGCAGTTAAAATAATCCTTTATGCTCCCATTCCTTGATTCTAATTACTTTCTTATTCTTAATCGCACATTGCAGACTTTTAGAAGATTTCAAAAAATTAATTACATTTCCTTTTTAGTCTATGAATCTCAACAATTTCAATAGGCTATGATAATACCTCCACAAAAATAATAATTTGTATTTAAAAAAAAGTATGAAGCTACTTATTTAGGGAATTATTTTCGGATAAAAAGCTTGAGGAGTATTATGTTTCACCAGACAACACAAAAGTCAAGGAAAGAAAATTTAGTGTCATTTTTTAAGAGAGAAAATTGTACGTCTGCCTAGAATTTTAAAAAGATTAGGTTCTAAATTCGAGTGTAACTGGATAAAAAGTATAGTGTTTCTTCTAATAAATATTTCCATTTGAAAATTTAATGGACTACTTATTCATGAAGTAGTTTAAATTATGAGTAAAGGAAGTTTAAAATAAAAAGGTTTATTTTAAATTACTTTTAGAGCATACATTAAATCTTATGGAATTTTGTATTGACACATTCAATAAACTTTAATTTTAATTTTACTTTAAAAGTATTATTTAAATCTCATTTACTAAGCACACTATTTTCGAAATTTTCTATTCGAAAAGCTCAACAATTTTTTCAATCCATTATCTCAAAATCTTTTTATAAGAACTATTTATAATCTTTTAATATACAGAGGTGATTAAATAATGTTTACCCACTTTAAGATTGGGTATTGTGTTAATATCATCAGTTTGATATCGTATTTTATACAGGATTAAGTTGTAAGAATTAGTATTAACAAGGAGCATTCGTGTTTCGACGTGTTCAAAAATAATTATGCGATATGGCGTTAGTGTTTTAGCATGGAAAGTGAGACCATGGTTCACACACACAAGTACGTCTAACTTTCGAGCATCGAAGCAGCATTTTGAAATGGTAGGAAGCTCAAAAATATCAGTGAAGTGCAACGACATTGGAGGCAACTATATGGAACGGAACCACCAACACTCTTAAGCATTGCAGGCAGTGCCGGTTTAGGATCATTTCGGGCCCTGAGCGCAGAAGATCTACAGGCTCCCTTGGCACTGATGGATCGAAATTTATAGCCAGAAAATCTGCTTAGGTCCAGGTTATTCGGGCTCCTTAAGTTCCTCCCGGAACCCTGGGCACCCACCCCAAGTGCCCAATGGATAAACCGGCCCTGATTGTTCGACTTCGAGATTTGAAACAGATGGAACAATAATGGACATGCTTAAAGGATGATCAGGCCGGCCACGCACATCAACAAGCGAAGCGTATTCTGTTTCATTGATTGATTCCTTCACACGGTCACCACAAAAACTGACACCCCAATGTGCACGTGAAATAGGCGTAAGTAGGGCTAAGAGTAGATCGTATTTTGCACAGAGCATAACAACACTTCACCTTCCCAACCCCCACCACCACTACCATACAGATTTGCGTACCTATCTGGATAAGGTTTCAGTGGGTTTTTTTTATTGGACGAATGGGTTGGATTGAATACCCTGCATGTTCACCTGGTTTAACCCCACTTGACTTTTACTTATGTTGTTGCCTCAAGGACGTGTGGTGTCAGCAAGAAACTGCACATACTAGAGGAACTGCGCTATGAAATTGAAACGGTTAGTCATGAAATTCTTGCAGCTACTCAGATAGATGCGATTTTAAATGTACGGCACCGTGCTCAAAAATATTTGGAGGCGAGTGGATTACAGATTGAACACTTATTGTAACTTTGTCATTTTTTTCACTGTAATACTATTAATGTATACTTTTTTTTTCTTGATCAAAGTGTGTATACATTTTTTGGGGTACCCTTTTATTTCTTAAAAATAATTTATAAAATATTAGGCATGGTTGTTTATTATTAAATTATAACTGCACTTAAAATCCAATGCATAATTTTTATACATGAAAGTAAGTCAGTGATAAGCAATCTTATGGTGATTGTATTTGAAGTTTAACTACCTAATACTTTGAAGAGAAGGATAAATTCTTATACTTGTTTTAGGATAGAAATTTCTTAATTATATTTTGGTTTTCTCTGTTTTACATATGCTATTTAAAGTATATTTATTTAACATTCTATTATTAATTAACTATAAGATATAAATTAGTATTTTATAATTTTATGAATATTAAATTGAACATATTGTAGCATATACAGTTTACAAAACTGTGAAAATCGCTTAATTTTTAATGCTTTCTCTCATCGTGGGTATGTTTATATAGATCAAATAAGTTATATATTATTTCAAAACTAAAAGCTATTGTTAAATAAACTAAATCTTTAGTTAAGAACTCATTTACTTACTTTATTAAAGTTATATAGGAATTTTAAAAATATTAGTCATCTGTATTAATATTTGTAAGTGTGATATAAAAGCCTATTAAATGTAGCGTTACATAAAAGCATTAAAAATGTGTTAAATATAGCGTTTAAAAACTTTATATAAATATTTAAGGTAACTGACTACGTTTTTGGAACTGTGATTTTTTGAAGATGCGGATAAATAATTAATTGTTTGATGTTTAAAGTGAGTTGAATTACAATATACAAATAAAATTGTTTTAAGAATATCATTACAAGAAAAATTATTTAAAGACAATTTTTTGGCAAAAGTATGAAGAAAGAAAGACATATTTTCAAAACATTCTGCTTTTAGGACAAATGCTTCTAACATAATAATATTTTGCCTATACATAGCTTCTTTATCAAGGCTGTAATAAAATTTTTGAAAATTTCACAATATTTTCAGAGTTACGATCGATTGAAATAATGTAACGTATTTCTTGTAAAAATCTCTCTACTCTGATACAATAAAATATGAGCAAATTCACTTCTAAACTTTATATTTTAAATATTTTAGTTCAACCCCGGTACAGAAACCCTAGATATATATAGGCAAAATCTTATTATAGAAGTATTTTTTCATAAAAAGTGAATATTTTGTATATGTGTCATTTTTGCTGCCTTTTGGGCCAAAAAATTGCATTTAAATAATTTTTTATAGTAATAACATTCTAAAACAATTTTATATGTATATTCTAATTCAACTGACACTAAATATCAAAAATTTATTTATTTATATGCTCCTTCAAAATAACAGCTCCGAATGTTCGAGTCGGAACACATGGTACGATTTACGAAATTTTTTTTTAATTTAAGGCGATATGGTACCCTAAAAATCATTAAACTGTCGAAAAAGTTTTATTGGCTTATTTGATACCCCGAATCTTTATAAATATGCCTGCAAAATTTCAAAGCTTTACCTGCATTTTTCATTAAGTAATGTAGCAATGTTTAATGCTAAACAGCAACTACCACGCCTACATTTCAGATTATCTGCTAGAAAAGAGCCTGATAAAAAATGAATTAATTATTTTTCTAATGCGCATCAATGAGATTGACATTATATATGCAGTAATAAATCATTTTAATAAAGAATTGTGCAATTCATGCAAAAATTCTATGTGAATTATTTACTGGAAGATCAAATGGATTTGATCAAGATTTAAAAGTTTTGCATGCTTTTTATGATATTATTATGAATGAAATTAAAACTTCAAAACGGATTCTCCCAAAGCACAAATATTAAATCTCATTTTGATAACTCAGATAATTAAAAATCTGATTCGCAAGAATAAAAAAACTCTCCCATTTTTATATATTTGTTTTTGGTGATATATATATACCCCGTGTGTGTGAGATTCAACACTTTTATCATAAAATATTTTAAGATATTTATTTAAACAAATGCACATATACAGTTCTTAGATTTTCATGTATTTTACCTATAATTTGTTATTTTATTTTGCTTTTATTCGTGTACAATCTTTAACATGCGAAGGCTTTTAAAATCATGGAAATAAAAAATAAAGGCATAAACATCTTTTGTACATGTTGTGCATTAGCTCTGAGCATGGAATTAGCTCTGAAGTGTGTGTATTTTTTTTATAATTATTAGGTTAAAGTTTTATAAAATATTGATCTTTCAGTCGTTTTTTTCTATATGTTCATTATAGCAGTATACTGTTTAATCATTCTACATTTGTGCAATTTTTTATGGTAAGTAGTTTTAAATAAACTAATCAACATTTCATAAAAGTTTCAGAGTATTCGTTGAATATTATATCATGCTATACAGAAAGGAAAACTTCAAACTTATATTTCTCCACGTTGAATTTTTGAACACATACTGTTATTCAAAACCC
This sequence comes from Trichonephila clavata, assembly GCA_019973975.1. Lineage (NCBI taxonomy): Eukaryota > Metazoa > Arthropoda > Arachnida > Araneae > Nephilidae > Trichonephila > Trichonephila clavata. The sequence continues at coordinate 5,539 of BMAO01022166.1, forward strand.
TAAGGCTTTTTTGATAATTGAAGTATGGGTTTGAAATTTTTTATACATGTTCTGAAATGTATGTTTAGTAAAACTGTGCATGGAATTAGCTCTAACATGTTTAGTACTTTTTCTAAAATATTTCAAATTCAAAGTTAATGTTTTTTGGGGAATTTTTGGAGGTTTAACTATAAAAAAATTAATAAAATATTAAAGAGCAGCAGCAGGAAAAAACCCACGCATAGTTTTATGTAATATATTATAAGGTACTTGGAAAAAAATTTGAAAGAAAAGAGACATATTTAAAAAGCCTTAAGGATTTAAAAAATGCTTAAAAAAGCTAAACAAATTAAAATTTTACAAACATTTTGCAACAAATTAAAAAAAAATTTGTATGTAATTATTATTAAATATTAACCTTTATGAAATACAATTAAAACCAAATATCAAATATTAAAAATAAAAAAAATTGTGAAAATGGTACCATATCGCCTTAAGGATTTTCAAAATTTTTGGTTGCTTACTTTGTGTGTATACTATGTAAATCAGATTTTGTGCTCAAAACTTCATAAAAAGCTAGCCATTTAATTTTTCTAAGGAAAGAACTTACAATTTGTGAAGTGATTTTAAAATGCTACTCCTTCTATGAAAATTTACGTACATGCATGAAATTTGATTAACAAGTACGTTACACTAAGTATAACAAAAATTGGTGTGGATTTTGCGATAACCTGACTGGTATTCGTACAATACTTCTTTTAATGGATGCTTTTTGAAAATTCCTTAAAAAATGTATAAATTCTGAGTTCAATTATGTTTAAAAAAATAAGTATTGCTTTGATTTAAAAATGCATACCAACTTTTGTTACATGTACTATTAGCAATAGGTAAAAAAAAATTAAAGCATTAGGCACAATAGGAAAAAAAAGCCTTAGCGTTTTAAATCAAGACAAACTTGTTATTTTATCTTTCTGAGGTAAGTAAGTTTCGGGTTTTGATATGCCATAGGGATGTGAATAACAACAAACGTATATGCTATCTTAATTTTGCGTTTTTTAAGTTTAGAGCTTTCAAATTTTGTGAGGTTTTAGAAAAATATATAAAGAATAATTTACTCTAAAAAAATTAGATTTGATTTTTTGACCGATTTTTTGTCAATTGAATCGTACTGTGTCTGTCCCCTTAAGGTTATCCCAATGCATGCACATAGGATACCATAAAAAAGAATACTATTTACTTTGTAATATTTTAATACAAAATACTACTTTTCGTGTGTTCAATCTAATTTTTATGCAACTAAATATGCCATTTAATAAATTCCTTTTAAAATTTAAGGTCATTTAAACGCATCGGAATGGCCAAACTCTAACAAGAACCTATCAAACACCACACTTTCCAGCCTTAATTCAATCTCAACAACTAAACAGTACAGTTAAGATGATAACATTCAATAAAAGCTTGGCTGTGTTTCAAACCCCTCCCATCACATGGAAATAGTCCACAAATTACAGGGTTTCCATCTGGCATTGCCCAGGTCCGCATGCACCGTAAATTAGATGCTATCGTGATAGATATCGTAGAGATCATATTGAATTCCTCATTCCCGGATTCTCCCGAAAAGTCCTCATCCGGGAAAAGGAAAGATAATTGACAGTCTCATCCCTCGTCTCTTGTTAGTTGTGATTTGCTATCGGATAGGAACGAAATGGTAATATCCGTTCTTAATCGATTTGGTTCCGGAAAATAATAGGTGACAAGAAGAGGGTGGAATTTTTTTTTATTGTTGCGTTTGGAAGTAGTTATGAGTGCAAGTGACGCTTGTGGAGAGAAAAGTCGTAATAAAACGGAAAATTGGTGTTAATATAGGAAAAGAAAAATGGCTAGGTTAAAATGATTAAAAAAAACCAAGCGTAAGAAGGAAAATCACTTTACATATAAGAAATAGATGTTCATCATAAAAAATAATGGTTAAGATAATTTATAGCAAAACTATACTTCCCAATGATTTATTTATTTCTTTTTTTTTAAATTTTAAATAGATATATTGACAGATGTCAAATAGGATCGAATAATTATTTTATCCATACGTTCTTAAATATTTTAATTAAATTTGATGTTTTGATTTAACATATTCCATGAAACAGTTCCTGCAAAAATGAAAACAAAATATTATTTTTACATACAAACATATGTATATATACATATATATATATATATGTGTGTGTGTGTGTGTGTTTAAGTGTATATGTATGAGTATGTATATGTATAAGTATGTGTATATGCATAAGCATTTGTATGTGTATATCTATGAGTATGTATTCGTGTATGCTTATATCTATAAGTATGTAAGCGTGTATGTGCGTATCTATGAGTATGTTTGCGTGTATTTGTATATATATGAGTATGTATGCGTGTGAGAGAGTACGCATATATGTATGCGTGTATATGTATATCTGTGAGTATGTATGCGTGTATGTGTGTGTCTATGAGTATCTAGTATGTGTGTAAGTGTATATCCATGAGTATGTATGCGTGTATTTGTATATCCATGAGCAAGCATCGTGTATGTGTATATGTATGAGTATGCATGCGTGTATGCGTATATGTATGAGTATGCATGCGTGTATGTGTATATCTATGAGTATGTATGCGTGTATTTAAAAATGTAGGAGTATGTATGTGTGTGAGAGAGTACGTATATATGTTTGCGAGTGAGTACGTGTGTGTGTGTACTTATGTGCGCATGGGTGTGTATGTGCGTTTGCATGTGCGTGTGTACGGGAATGTGTGCGTGTGTACAGGATTGTGTGCGTGTGCATGCTTGTGTGTGTATATGTGAATATGTACTTGTGGAGTGTATGTATATATGTTATATATGTGTGAATATGTACATGTATGGGTATGTATGTGCGTGAACATGTATGTGTGTGAGTAAAAATGCGTGTATGTGCGTGAACATATATGTGTGTGAGTAAAAATGCGTGTATGTGCGTGAGAGTATGTATGTGTTTGAACGCGCGTGTATGTGTTGGTATTGAAGGAGCTCTGTAAAAACACTAATTCTAAGAAAGGATATTTCATGTAAAATATCGAATGAAATGTTATTAATAAAAGTGAGGCAAATAACGATTATAAATATGGCATTTCTTAAAAATTTGAAGAAAGTGAAACATGAAGTAATTGTTTATCAAAAAGCAAATCAGGATTTTAAAACAAAATTAATTTAAGAAACACTTAGCTTTTGCTCTTATATACAAAAGATTTTTTAAAAAATTTTCTTAAACATATTACGGTAAGCATAAACTAAAATTTAAAAATTCCAACAAAAGAATTAATTATGATTATCAGTTTATTTTTCTTTTTTTTCACATTCAAAAAAATATCGTATCCTTTGTAAACGCAATCTTTTGTTTAACTTTATGACATAAATAAATACAATAAAGTTAATGGTTCAATATTACGGGAATGAATGAAAAAATCACTTTCAAAAAGATTTTAAAAATCATAATAACACAATACGCATTATTTCAACTTAAAATCCTTATCGGGTAAAAATCCCATTATCAGGTTTATAACACTTATCGGGTTACTTTTGTTTTTAAAAAAATTATTATTTAAATCAATTAATTATCTAAATTCATATTCAAAAGAATTAAAATTAAAGAATTATCAAAAACAGATTCAAGGAATATATATACTTGAATATTTTTTATAGCTGCTTGGAATTGTAAAACATTTTTTTCCTCTAAAATACACACATATCTCAATTTAAATGAAAAATTCCCCAATTTTACCTTTAGTTACCCCTCAACTAAACATTTCCCCTTTTTACAATAATCGTACCCATCACTAACGTAATATCTTCCAGACACATTTAATTTGTTACAAACTAGTGCACTGTTCTACTGAAGTATTTCGAACAAAATATTTTTCTTTTTACAAGATTATCTATATCAAGCACAAAACCTCACATCAAACGATAAATCTACTTAACATGCCTCATCACACGTCACGACCGAAATAGAACTAAAATAACCTAACCCGAGGCACGAAGTCTAATTACGCCCTCCCCCGCAACACCGTGATAATTCGTTGGGATTGATACTCAACATGGGCATAGTAGTTAATGGAGAAATATCTTTCCGAGTGGAACATCTCATCCATCTCCGATCCTTCGATTTCGATCGCTAATCGGAGCGTGGAAATTACGAGCGATTTATGTGCGAGTGGCAACATCCATCATCCCAATATCCAGTAGATGGATGAATCTGCCAATGGTACCTTTTATCATCCACGGCGACGGAGGGTTTCGAAAAATTGGCTTCTGTCTTAAAGGCGTTTAGGATTGAAGCTATTCTGTGATTATGGGGATATGATGATGAAAAAGCATACATATTTAGTTAATTCTAATACAATAAATATATTTTTATCCAGTTAACTGATTTGTTTGAATTAAGATAACATTTAGAAAAGATATTAAGACGGACTTTTCACAGTTTTGTGTAGGTGTCGGCCTATTTGTCACCCCTCTCGCACCGTCTAATAATCACCAGAAACTTCCATAATAACTATTATTTTTATTTCTCTTCAAACTCACTTAATCAATCACAAGTGAAACTACAAAAGGAAACCCTAGGAGTGATATATAAAGCGAGCTATCTCTAATCTCAATGTACAACTCTAAGTAAACCCGACTAAATGAACTAGACAAAGAGAACAAGCGCTACTGATACGTAACTAAATATAATTCAATCTATCTTAGATCCTCACAATCCAATAATTTAATATCTTAACAACTATTTCCTTAACTCGCGCTATGCTTGTGAATGAAATATTCTAATATTCTCACTTACGTATCATCGCAACAGCTTCCCGGCTGCTTCTATATTACATCTACAAAACCTAGACTTTATATAGTCAAACTAATTTAAATATCATGGTTTCTTCTTGAGAGACTTTGAATTAATATGAATGCTAGCCCCAAAGTTTCCCCAAGAGGGTTAGTGAAAAAATGACGCGTATAGATCCGTCACAGTTTAAAATCCCGATAATTTAGGGAGGAGGATGAAACACGATTTGGTATACAACAATTTCTTAAATTCAAACTATCCCGATGCTGATTAGTAAGGGAACATCTCGCAAATAAAAGAACTCAGTTTTGGATAGTGTCCTTTCAAACCTGTATTTTTAGTGTTTTCTTTTTAACCCGAGAGAGTTCGCATGATGCACAGAGTCACGCCAGGCTCACGAAATCTTTAATTCTGGAAAAAACCATTATTTATTACCAAAGACTTTGTCAGTATCCTCCTGTATGACAGTTTTCATGGGAACTAAAATGTATTTGTCGCATACCTCCCTTTCTTTTGGGAGTGGCAAACGTGTTTTTTTTTACAATCATATGGTACTAGGGAAGACTGAGTTCCCTGCGCGGCAACATTTGATCCTAAGTATTTTTTATGAACAGATTTCATTTTTCCTCTGTGAATGATTTAGTGGTTTTGATTGTTATGTTTTATATTTATAGTTTATAAATGTAAATTAACAAAATATAAACAGGTAATATAAAAAAATTTAAGTCAATTCCTACTTTGAATGAATGAATAGAAATTATTTTATTAACGATTGGAAATGGGAATAAGATATATATATATATATATATATATATATATATATATATATTATTCCCATTTTTTGCCTTTATAGTATGCCTATAGAGGCATTCACAGAGTTTAAATGTAACATTCACAACAGATTAATAAATATAACTTTAGTACAGATAATAACATCTGTTTTAATGATATTAAAAATCAGATTAAAAAATTACAAAATAAATTTATTATAGTTTATATTGATAAAGTGCCAGGAAACTTTGCCTTCATTTGTAAATACTATTATAGTTTAATGCTCAACAAACATTTTGAAAATAATACAGCTTTTATTAGGTCATCAGTTTCTGATAGAGAAATAAATAATCGAATTTTGGCATTTCATAAACAATTAAAAATACAAATTAATAAAAATTTTAAATTTCCACATGTATTTCTTACTCCTAAATTTCATAAAGACCCAGTAAAGTTTAGAACAGTTACTAATGGTTTTATACATATATCAGCAAATCAGGCAAAATTCTCCATGAAATGTTACAAGATACAATAAATAATCTAAAACTTCAGCCATTCTTAAAAATAGTACAGAACTTATTGCACAAATTAAAGATAAAAAGATATTTTCAGTATTTAGTTTAGATTTTGAAGATCTTTTTAACTCTATTAATATTGATGATATGATAAAAACACTTGTAAAATTACATAAAGATAATTTGTTTAAAAATGTCAAATATGATAGATTTGGTTCTCTACTTAGGTTTGTTCTAAAAGAGAATTATGTTTATCATAATGGTAATTACTCTCTCTATCAACAGATTAAGGGTCTACCACAAGGTGGCCCAGCTAGCATCTGTCTTGCCAATTTATATTTACATTATTTTGAAAATAGTTTCACAGACAACTTAGAATATTACTTTTTTCGTTATATAGATGATATAATCATTTTTGGCAAGCAAGACAACTTTAAACCTAATATTAATTTTTATCCACAATATCTTAATTTAATACAGACAAATAGTAACAATTATGAAGCAAATTTTCTTGATATAGAAATTAAATTAATAGATAATAAAATAGTTACTTATTTTTATGATAAACGAGAAGACTTCAATTTCAATATTATAAAATGTACCGCATTGGGAGAGTAATGTGCATGTTTCTATATTCAGAAATATTGTCATTAATTACACACTACACAATAAATTTCTAGTTTCAAATAAATCAGAAAAAATAAAAAACTATAAACATTTTACTAAATACTGTTTAATTCAAAAATACCCAATTAATTTTATTAATAGATATTTGAATAAAGAAATTCTAAATAGTAAGGATTAAATTTCCATAGTTTTAACAGGTTAATATTATAGATTTATTATTCTTCCTAGATAGTTTTAAATACCCCGATTTCTAGTTTTAGATAAAATTACTTTTTTAAAATTTATTATAACTTTTAAATCATATTATCTTAGAGTCTCTAAGATAATGGTAGTATGTTTACAATTCTTATTTTATTATTTCTATTCTTTTCATACTTTTGCTAAGTGCTACTTTTCAGCCATTGCTTTGCTTTGAATTTGTATTTGGGTCCAGAATCTGGCAATAACTTGTTTATTGTACTCAGATTTAGCGCGGGCTCTGCATTTCTGTATGCAATTTTTAGGTAAGTTACCTTTTTCTCATAATGGATTTAGATTTCCTATCCATTATTTCCAATAGGTTTTTGCTCAGTATTATTAACAGAAAGGGGGAAGGTTGGCTGGCCAAAAAACATGTTCAACCCCACTTTTATATAGATAAATTTTTTTAAAGAAAAAATATTTTTTGTATATAAGCTGTCCTAAGTCAGCAATGTTGATAATACTGTAGCATCCATTCTTTTATATTTTTATATTTAACTCTGTTATTTCAATTTTTCATATCTCCTTTTAAATTCTGTTGTCAGGTTATCTTGCAATTGCAATTCTTTTAAGTATTAATCATGTTAATTCATCTCTCTCTTGTAGAGAAATTTTGATTATATATATATATATGAAAAAAGAGCATGATTTGTCTGCATTGTTGTAACAATGCAGACTCTGTTTGGCTAGTTTGGCTGAAGAACCGTTTTTCGACGCCTACTTTTGTCATTGTCTTAACAGTTGCATTGTTACAAAAGTGGAGACGAATCTAAGTTGATGTCGAAAACTGTTAATTAGTTTATTAATATTTGAAAAAAATGTATTAACATTAAGTCTCATCCACTACAAGTTTAAAAAAAGTTATTTGAATTTGATTGGGATGAATATAAAGTATTTTATTAACTATTGAATATTTGAACAAGATAAATATATATATAAATAAATATATAGAGAGAGTGAGCTAAATATAGTAGGAATTGAAAAAAAATGGAGCATCTGTGATCTCAATTGGAAGAAGTTGGAGGATTCTCTAATCGGGAGTTGGGGATCACTGTATTTGATTGTATGTGTATCGTGACTCAGTGTCCTACTTTAGTGAGCTATAGCTCTTGTGAAGTTCTTAAGAGCTCTGTTAATAATTAATATATTTTCAGGATGTTATTTATTTTAATGACTGCTAATTTAAATAATTTTTAACTCACAGATTATAAATTTATTTCTCAAGAAACGTTAGATAACCGATATTTTACAACTGAAAATTCATATAGTTTCTTTTCTTTGTATTCCTTTAAGACCCTCAATACAAATATGATGAAATATTAATTTATTGCATTTTTTATTTCTTTGTAATCATGCTTTCGTAAAATAGTAATTTTTCAAATTTAGAAAAAAATAAAATTTGATTCATTTAATAAATAATTAATACGTAAGACGATGCATGACTTTATTAAAGATAATCCTTCTACATTTTTAAAAGTCTATTTTTAGCGCGTTTTTCACGTAGTGGAACAAAAGCGTTATTAGGACGCAAATTTCGTCTTCGTTTTCGTTCCATATTTTGTCGTACCTTTTTCTCAGCCAATAAGCAACCAATTGACCTCGGTTTTTCGGCATTGGGTCGCATTTGTGCCCTAGATAAGCCGAATCATATTTAAATTTTCCCATAGTTTTCCCGAATTTTCCTACAAATTTTCCTGAATTTCGCTAGTTTATAGCAAAATTTTCTCAAATTTTACTTAGTAAATTTATTGTTTGCAAAAAGTTTTTTTTAAAAAAATATACCTGCAGTTTAATAGTAGTACATTTAGAGGAGTGGTACAGTACACACACTACTTTCTGTTAGTAAAAAGTTCATTAGTTGCATTATTGTAAAATACAACATGTGAAAAACGCGCTAAAATTACTTGGCCATGCCAAAGATTGATATCTTGTTTAATTTGAAAATACTGAATTATGTTTTAAAATGTATTAAATTGTGTTTTTTTTTATAATTTTTTGAATAAATTACCTTTTAAGCTAGCTATAAAGTATTGTTTTTAACATGAAAAATGGCTGCAAAATGTAAATTATTAAGCATTTGAATATTTTTATAGCATATTTTTTAAATAGTGTATTTTAATTCATTTAAAGAGTAGAAGATACATTTTTTTAAAACACGCCATTTCTTTTTAAAAATTTTAGTTATTAAATAGATAAAAAGGAACATGTTTAAAACGAAATATTGTTCCTTCGTAAAATATTGTTGATACTTGAATATAAATAATAAATGCCCTCATAATTTAAAAAAAATAAAGTAACAAATTTCAAACTAATTTATTCAAGTGGATTGAAATACATTTAAGTGCATTGGGTAAAGAAATAAATATTGTACCATTTAGAAATACTTCTTAACAAAAATGGTTTTCTTTAAATTTGAAAAAAAAAATTAAATCCTTATAGCAACAAATTAAATAAAAATTAGAATAATATTTTAACATTGGATGAAAAAAAAATATATTGCGTCCCTCAGACAAAGAACACTTCAAATATTTATTTTGTTGCCACCATCATTTTGGAAATCTTCTGAATAAGCCTACTCCATGTCTTTCCATCAATAAATAATATATTCATAAAAAAACAGCATCAAAAATAGAAGAAATATTCAGCTAAAACACACAGCAATTTTCTTCAAAGTCTTCGAATCTTTAAAAAGTTCATAAATCTAATTTCCTAAATATCCCGAATTCCACGGGGTTCACAAAAGTGGCAGAATTCTTAACAAGCACTAACATTCCTGAAGAATAGATTATCGCACTTGCTTCAGAGAGAAAATATAATAAATATTCATAAAGCTCTGGGCAAAATGTTAAAAATAAATAGATGTAAATGTCTTCTGGGACGTGTTGTGTTGAGTTGTCTTATGAATTCTGAAAGAGGGTATTAATTTTTCATTTCGAGATTTTCACCATTCTTGATGCCAGATTCAGAAATTGTTGCTAATGACCACAGTGATGTTTCGCGAAATTTGTATAAATCTTTGGGGGATGATACTTTGTTTTAATAAAAATGGAAGATGCAAAATAGTTGGGAAATATTTCGTGAACTTTTGGATATGCATTTTATTTCTTTATCTGCACATATATGCATATCCGAACCGAACGTACTCAAGATTCATGGAATGAATTCATGTTAATTTATGCACCTAAAACGAAAAATGATTCTACAGCACAAGGAGTAGAAATGACATTAATGCGATTTCTTGACTCTTTGAAACAAAGAAATACTTTTAAAATGTGGCAGATCCGACAAATTAATAATTTAAGTTTTTCGAAATTACTTCCCTGTGGTAAAATAGGAATCGAATTAGCATAATTAACAAGATATATACAATTGCGTTTGACATAACAGGATAATAAACATTAAAGTCAGCTCATTTTAATACATGCATCTAATAAAATTTTATAAACTTGAGTTTTGAAGGTTACTTTGAGCTGTTCGGTTACAGTTTCAATTTAATCCATGAGTCAGATTAAATTGCTTATATTGATTAAAAATTCATATTTATTTTCCGACATAATTTAAATCAAATTTTTTTATTATTTTTCATTTAAATAAGTGTCAATTTACACTCAAATGGAATTTAGTAGTGTCCCTAGTGATTTATATCTTGGTATTTATGACGTGGTTACGTTCTTAGAAACATTATTCTTTGAGTTTATAAGACAGCAAGTTAGAATTGAAAACTAATTTCAAAGATATATATATATATATATATATAACTAGCTGTTACCCGCCCGCTTCGCTGGGTATTTCATGATGTTTTATAAAATTTTACTGCTTATATATATGTATAAATTATTGATATCTAAGTCCTAGCATTAAGAATTCGATTGAATTGAAAAATATACTTATACCTGTAACTGTCACCTGTTGATAAAAAAAAAAAGGGCAGAAACTCATCTAATTTGTGTTTCTAAAAATCTCTAAAATTGAAGCATAGAGTGGATGCTTGCTCTTTCGTAACTCAAAAACCAAGTGGATTCCCGCAAAACCAATTTTCGGTGGATCTCTACTCCGTAAATCAAACATGCAAGCCAAATTTCAAGTCTAAATCTAACAGAAAAAAGCAAAAGTTTTACTATCATATCCCCGTAATCCCGTTGAGAGCCGTTTCCAAAATTACCGCTCTTAGCGGATTTCAATTCAACAAAAAAAAAATGGAAACCAAATTTTATTATTATAGTCCTTGGAGGTCGAAAAAAAGTAATTTTTTTTGTCAATACGTCCCAGTAACCCCCTGCAACCCCCAGAACTTGATTTGCTTAAAATTTATTCTTAGTGGATCCCTATTCAACAAAAGAAACATGCTTAACAAATTTCAAGTATTTGGGTCTAACAATTAAAAACAGGAATTTTTTCTGTAACTCCTCTTGACCCCTCGCAAACATCTTTGGGGGTCAATTTTCATTTTACTCTTTGTTAGAGGAACTCTATTTCATGAAAGGAACATGCCTACCAATTTTCAAGCAGGATGATCAAGTGGTTTAAAAATGGAAATATTTATCGATTACTCCTCTTAATCTCCCGAAATTAAACTTGGTAGTTTGATATTCGCGAAACCCATTTTGTAGCGGTTCTCTACTTAACGAAAGGAATCTGCTTATCAAATTTCAAGACTGTACGTCTAACAGTTTAAAAAATGGGGATAATTGTCTATAACGCCACTTGAGACCCCGCAACGCCACTTCGGGGTCTGTTTTCACAAAACCCATTTTGTAGGGAATTGCACTCTATGAAAGGAAATCTGCTTATCAAAATTTGAAAAGACTGTGCGTCCAATTAATTAAAAATGCAAAAAATTATCAATAACGCCCCTTGAACCCCCGCAACACCACCTAGGGTCGATTTTCACAAAACACATTTTGCAGTGTATTTCTATCCTATGAGAGGAATCTGCTAACCAAATTTCAAGACTGTGAGTCTAATAGTTTAAAAAAAGAAATAATTATATTATAATCCCCTTAACCCCCCCACCCCGGTCAATTTTCTCCAAACCCGTTTTGTAGCGGATATTTACTCCATGAAAGAAACATTCCTACCAATTTTCAAGCAGGTAGGTCAAATAGTTTAAAAACGAAAATATTTATCTCTTACGCCACTTATTCCCCTGCAACGCCACTTAGATTTTCACAAAACCTTCTTATAGCTGATCTCTACTCTATGAAAGAAATCTCTTTATCAAATATAAAGACTGTGCGTCTAATAGTTTAAAAATGGAAATAATTATCTATAACGCCCCTTAAGTCCCTCAACGCCACTTGGGGCAATTTTCACGAAACCCATTTTTAGCGTATCTCTACCCTATGAGAGGAATCTGCTTACTAAGTTTCAAGACTGTACGTCTAATAACTTAAAAATAGGAATTTATAACGCCCTTAAACCCCCGCCCCCGCAACACCCCTTGGGGTCAATTTTCCCAAAACCCATTTTGTAGCGGATATTTACTCCAGGAAAGAAACTTACCTACCAATTTTCAAGCAGGTAGGTGAAGTAGTTTAAAAACGGATATATTTATCTATTACGCCCCTTAATCCCCGCAACGCCACTTAGAAGTCTGTTTTCACAAAACCCGTTTTGTAACTGATCATTATTCTACGAAAGGAATCTATATATCAAATTTAAAGACAGTGCGTCAAATAGTTTAAAAATGGAAATAATTATCTATAACGCCCCCTAAGCCCCTGCAACGCCACTTGGGGTCGATTTTCAGCAAACTCATTTTGTAGCGGATCTCTACTCTCTGAAAGGAATCCGCTTACCCAATTTCAAGATTGTACATCAAGTAGTTTAAACATGGAAACAATTATTATTAAAGCCCTTAACCCCCGTAACGCCCCTTGCGTTTCGAATTTCGGAAAATCCTTTCTTAGCTGATGTCTACTCTATCAAAGGAACATGTCTACCAAATTTCAAGTCTGTAGGTTGAATAGTTCCAGAGATTTCGTGATTAGTCAGTCAGTCAGTCAGTCAGTCAGTCAGTCAGTCAGTCAGTCAGTCATCT
>BMAO01022167.1:0-49992 GCA_019973975.1 Trichonephila clavata
TTAGAAATAACATCACTGTTTTACAAAAATACAAGTATTACTGAAGATGCATTAATTTTACCCAAAATCACCTGTGACCTTCCTCAATTTCAAGTCGATGCGTCTGCTTTGAATACATTCAAAAATTTACAGTCAGCGGATATCAACTGTCTTCAGCCAAGCTCAATAGACATTCTGCTAGGTGCAGACGTGTTTGGAGAAATAATGCTCAACAGGCATTTAAATGTTCCAGGACATTCTTTAATTGCAATGGAAACCATTTTCGGTTGGGTTGTTCTTGGAAAAACAAAACTTTCTTGCCAAAGAATCATATCAAATCATGCAAGTTACAACGCAGTAGAGTTTCAACTTGACAAATTTTGGCAATTAGAGGAACTCTCTGAAACAAAACCTTTTACGAATGAAGAAATTGCTCGCGAAAATCATTTTAAAAGAACTTATACTCGGGACTCAACAGGTAGATTCGCAGTCAAGTTTCCATTCCGAGATTCTAGTGATGAACTTGGTTCATCTAGAGACATTGCCGTACATCGTCTACAGCAAATCGAACGCCGGTTCAGTAAAAACCAATCTCTTTCTGATCAATACCATAAATTCATGGATAACTACTTGAAACTTGGTCACATGGAATTAATCCCAGAAAACGAGATTGACGTTCCAGCCAGTTCCAGTTTTTATCTCCCGCATCACGCAGTACCCAATAAAAACGGTGACAAATTTCGCGTGGTATTTGACGGATCTGCAAAGTCCTCAAGTGGTATTTCTCTTAACGATAAACTAATGGTTGGTCCACAGCTACAGACTGACTTAACAACATTACTCCTACGCTTCAGGATGCACAAAATAGCCGTAACTGCGGACATAGAAAAAATGTATAGACAAATAACTCTACACGATTCAGATTTCCAGAGAATCGTGTGGCGTAATTCACCTTTTGAGCCAATACAAGACTTTAGGTTGACAAGGATTGCTTATGGCACTGCATCAGCGCCGTACCTTGCAATAAAATGCTTACAGCAGTTGGCATTAAACGAATCAAATAATTTTCCTCTTGCTTCTAAAGCAGCTCTTAAGGACTTCTACGTTGATGATTTGATGTCCGGAGCCAATTCACTCTCTGAAGCTCTGGAACTACAAAACCAGTTGACTCAAATGGTGTCCAGTGCCGGACTTGTATTGAGAAAATGGGCTTCTAATTGCAGCGAACTCTTAAATTCAATCGATTCAGATATGTGTTTATCTAATACTTCTTGAATATAGACAATGATGATACAATAAAAACCTTAGGTATCCTGTGGCATCCAGATTCAGATGTATTCTACTTCAAAATCACTCCTTTATCTTTTGAAGGCACCTTAACCAAAAGGACATTACTTTCTACAATTGCTAAGACATTCGATCCACTTGGATGGTTGTCACCCATCACAATTCAGTATAAAACAATCATGCAAAGACTGTGGAAACAACAATTGAAGTGGGACGAAAGGGTTCCTACAGACATTAAACTTGAATGGGAACAACTTGCTAATGATGTACAATTTGTCAAAGACATCAAAATTCCACGATTCTTGTTAGTCGAATCAGACAACCTATTTCATCTATTTGGCTTCAGTGATGCTTCTGAAAAGGCTTATGCAGCTGCAATTTACTGTCGCTCTGTATCAGATACAGGAAAAATCAACGTTCAACTAATAATAGCCAAGACAAGAGTTGCCCCACTGAAAACTGTCTCACTTCCTCGACTAGAATTATGCGGAGCTCTTTTGTTAGTTAAACTGATGGACTTTACTTGTAAAGCTCTGAATTACCATATATCACAAGCCCAATTTTATACGGATTCCACTATAGTACTTTCTTGGATAGGATCCCATGCCAGCCGATGGAAGACGTTCGTAGCCAAGAGAGTGGCGAAAATCCAGACGTTGTCTTCTGCTACTCAGTGGCATCATATCAGTGGAAGTGCAAATCCTGCAGATCTTGCAACCCGTGGTGTATCATCTTCAACTTTACTCACTTCAATATGGTTGTGTGGTCCCAAATTTTTACACGAAACATTTCCTTTTCAGACAAACTCTTCTGTTCCTACATTGAATGATGCTGGGCCAGAAGAAAGGTACTGTACATTACAATCAATTATTGTACCAAATCACTTGCCTGATGGTAATGATTTACTTCATAAATTCTCATCTCTTTCTAAACTTAAACGTGTAATATCATATTGTTTAAGATTTGTCAATAATTGTAAAAATTCAAAGGATAAAACAAATGGGTTTTTAAAAACTAATGAACTAAACAATGCAATGTATGCATTAATTAAATTAGTGCAAACTACTGAATTTAATAATGTGACCAATGCTTTAAAAGGAAATTAACCACTATCTTGCAGAAGCAAAATTTTATCTCTTAATCCATTTTTAGATCATTCAAACATTCTCAAGGTGGGCGGTCGTTTGCGACATGCAAATCTCGCATATGGCCACAAACATCCCATCCTACTGCCAAAAAGGCATATTCTAACAGATCTCATTATTAGACATTATCAGGAAATTCTCTTGCATGCTGGTACACAACTTGTGCAATCTTGTATTCAAGAACAATATTGGATAATAGGTGCTAGAGATGTCATAAGACACTTAATAAGAAAATGTGTAAAATGTTGCAAAGTAAAAGCTTCCATCACTAATCAAATGATGAGCGATTTGCCATCTTCTCGCATTTCTCCTGCTCCTGCTTTTATGCGCTGTGAAGTAGATTATGCTGGTCCTTTTCAAATTAAAACCATTAAAGGTAGAGGTTCCAAATCCTTTAAAGCATACATAGCTCTGTTTGTTTGTTTCACTCTCTACTAGAGCTATTCATCTAGAACTGGTGACTGATCTTTCAGCAGATGCATTTATTGCAGCTCTGAAAAGGTTTATTTCCCGCAGAGGAAAAAGCAGTGACATATACAGTGATTGCGGTTCCAACTTTGTTGAAGCAAAACGCAAACTCATGGAATTTGAGAAGCTTGCAAAATCAGAATATTATAATCAAAATGTTAGTAAATTTTTAACTGATAATGGTATTAAATGGCATCTAAATGTTCCAGGTGCACCACACATGGGTGGTCTCTGGGAAGCTGGAATAAAGTCAACTAAATATCACTTAAAACGCGTTGTTGGAGAAACTAAATTAACATATGAAGAGTATAAAACGTTTCTAACTCAAATAGAGGCTTGTCTTAATTCCAGACCATTAACGCCCATATCTAATGACCCTAACGACCTATCAGCCTTAACGCCTGGTCATTTCATTATTGGAAGGCCTTTGACAAGTATTCCTGAACCTAATTACATTGACTCAAGTCATTCCTATCTTACTAGATGGCAACAAATTTAAAAACTAGTTCAACAGTTTTGGAAACGTTGGCACAAAGAGTATTTATCTCGATTGCAACAAAGGCCAAAATGGCTTCTGCCAACAAAAAATTTTCCATTGAATGATTTGTGCCTTATAAAAGAGGACAATTTACCCCCTACTAAATGGAAAATGGGTAGAATTGTTCAATTACATCCTGGTTTAGATAATATAGTCAGGGTTGTTACTGTCAAAACATCAGATGGCATATTTAAGAGAACTATAACAAAATTAAGTCTGTTACCAATTTAAATCTATGATTTTATTATTTGTAGCTCATTTTAATATGCATATATACTTCATTGTTGTGAATGTTTACTTAAATATTAAATTTTCATTCATGTATTCATGTAAAATAACTTTATATTGTTAATGTATATTGAAATAATATTTCAAGGTGGGCGGCATGTTTTAACCTTTTTAAAGCCTTCTTATTTTTCTCCGTAAGAGGGCGCGCGAGAGCCGCCAGATGTATTTTGTGTAACTGTGTAGTAAACATAAATAAAGATTTCTTCAAACAGTACAGACCGATTACTTTTCCATCACATTCACTCTATACTGCACTCATTTAAAGCAACCATGACTTGCATGTTCTAAGTGGTCCCACTAGCGCCACACCTAAGCGCGAATTTTTAATCGGTGCCATTTTTTAGATGTATAAACACGCCTAACAATTTTCGTTTATCTAACACAAGTCTTTCTTGGTGTCGGGATTTCTTTTTTTCCCTTCAGCGTATGTAGACATTTGATAATATAAGGTACTTCCCACATGTATCTGGCACATATATCCAATAAAATTTTCAAATGAAACATAAAACATTGATAGCTTACTTGCCAACAGATGAGAAGTAATTTTTTTTTCCATAAAATAAATAAATCCTATACAGGAAACTCGAAAATAAAATATGCCTCTCCAAGTAACGCACTAAACATTATCTCATCCACCACATTCAAATGTCAAATATATAAAAAAATTTCTTAATTGCTAAGTTTGCTATTGTAATACTGTGGCTAATATATGGCTCTTGACTACTTTATACTTAGGTTTTATAACTATTTGTATATATTTATGAATTATATATATATATATATATATATATAATTCATAAATATATAGTATATATTCTAGTATATATATATATATGTATACTAGCTGACCTAGCCACGCGTTGCTATGGCTTTGTTTTAATAGTTCAATATTATCCTATTCAATGAGGTCAAATTATTCTTCGTTTATAATTTTGGAGGGTTGAAATAAAGTATAAAACAATAAACTATTTTAATTTTGCATTTCTTTCATCTCCTATATGAGAGTAGTATTATGCATGAATTACTAACGTAGTCATTAAGTAACAACAGATGAAGATTTAATTTTATAAATGTGGTGTGTAACGTTGATTCTTTGCAATTTTTAAAATTATTTTTATCATTTTAAAGTATAACAACAAATAATTTTATACAACTAATCTCTAATCGGTGCACAATATTTTTCAGTAACCCGTACTTTGCAAATTCAAATAGATTCAACGGTTTCCGCACACGTGAGTATGTAACATCTAGTTGCTCATTCAAGAAACATTGATTTTCTAAGTCCAAGTATCAAATAAATATTGTTCGGGTTTCAGATTCATTTATGGTCATCGCGAAAGCCAAAGGAATCGGTAATTGAAGCCTTTTGAATGGTATTAGAGATTCTGACAGTATCAGTGGAGTACGTGGCAACAGAATCCGTAGTATCAGAACCGAATTTTTCTTTAAACTTTACAGTCAAAATGTTTGCTTCAAGAAGTTCCCGGTATAATTCTTTTGATGATCAAACGTGCACCGTTGCATTATCTAGGTGAATTTAAGTTAAGCAGATAATAATCAGGGAACCAACCGAAGATTATGTGGTGACATTCCTGATACATCTAGAGAATTCAAAAATTCCGTTGGAAAATTTACAGTTTTGTTTTCATCAACAATAGTGTCGATTGGTTTAAAAGGCGTTGGATCAACTGGCAACAACCCTGTGTCTGGAAGTTTATTTCATCACAATATCAACATTTTTTCTGATTAAGTAACATGATTACAGAGGTAATAATTATCTAGATAATTATACAGAATATCCGGAAAGACACTCTCAATCAGTTCCTTTTTGCCTAAAGAACATTACGGAAATCGTCTGGTTATTTCATGCATTATGTATTGGGATGAAGTTCTACTTCACCGTTTCCAATATTTAGTAATTGGTTAAGAAATATTTTCTCAGATTGATCATTTGCAAATGTACTCACGTGTTTATGGTCAGTCAAAGAGTTTTCCCGTTTCGCCATAAAAACGATTGTTTTAAACAGGCGTTAATCTCGTGAGCAAAAGTACAGCGTGTAATGTCTGTTAATGTCTGTCGGAAATCACCATACAGTAATACAACAGCAACACCGAATATTCTCTCGTTGCCATTTAAATCTCGCAAAGCTCTATGTAATGATTTGAGTGAATGTTTATGGGTCATGGTACCCTTATCCCTGATCATGATTAAATTCATTTGCAATACCGTAGCCAATCCACTGTTTTTTTTTCAAAGGTACTCATTGCATCTTGTATTTTATGAATGTCCAAAGGCAGCTAATGCGGAATGTGCAGTTTTTCCACCACCTTACAAAGTGACAATAATGCTCGAAGATGCAATTTCCTATTACAATCATATTTTCGCACGAATGCACCTTAAAGTTTAGTTGCTACATGGAATGAAAATTCGGAGGTGGAACTTGAACGCAAAGCCATTTGACCTCATTCCAGCAATATCCAGAAATTTATGGAAGCTTTTGAAATCCGTATCCAGATTCTCGTTCCCACCCCCGAGAAGCACTCGGCACTTCGATGCCCCTTCTCCTGTAAGTTCAGTCTCTGAAGAGGGACATTATGGTCGGCCGGCATTATCCAGCAAAAGTACGGGAGTTTCTAAAACCCGATTTCAGATTATTCTTGTTTCCCATCCAGAAAAACACCAGGAAAGTATTTCTCTATCTTCAAGAATTTTAAAGCAAGCCCCTTCCACAGTTTGTGCAAAATACTTTCGTCTGGCATTATTTGACGTAGATATAAGATTATCTTGAATTGGATTGAGAATATTCGGATATGCTGTTCCGAAATACAATCAAGACCCACTTTTTGCGTCTCTACGTCGGCAAGTTAGGCTAGTGCTGCTGTCCGAGAATATTCCGATCCCTCGGCATTATCTGGCATAAATACAGGAAATTCTATATTTCGATTTCAAACTCTCGTTCACCATCCCGAATTACAACAGAAACGCACTTTTTCCGCACCAAGACATTAAGGGTAAGCTCCTGTCACGGTTTGCGTAATAAATGGTCACCCTGAATTATCTGGTAAAGTTACAATTATTTCTCAGATTGGATATCAGAATTCGGATTATACATTTTGAAGTACGCCAGGGTCCAAGTTTTCACGATTCAAGGCTTTTAATATAAGCCCCTGTTATGGTGTGTCTAAAATATGGTCCGCCGGCTTTATCCGGCAAAGTTACGGTTATTTTTGGAAACTGACTCGAAAATCGGATTCCACACCCCGAAATACGCCGGGCACTTAATTTTCGTGCATTTGGTTTGCAATATCTGCTTCCACAGACATATGAGCATTGCCACATTTTGCGATTATTCCCTTACGGGAATCTGGCAACGTTTTTTCCGGATTCTTCACATTTCCGGCAATAAAAAAATCATGGCGTCATTAATTGAAATAAAAACTATCCTATGTTTTAAATTGGACGAAATGACACACAGTATGCAAAATTATATTATGATCGGTTGAGTAGTTTTGGATTCCATTGCGGACAAACACTGTGACACGTACTTTTTATATATATATCTTTACACTATTAAAATTCGAAGGTAAACAAACGTATCTATCTATCTATCTATCTATCTATCTATCTATGTGCGTCTATCTTCTCACGAACCGTACGACGCAGAAAGTCGCGGAAGGTACCAAAAGATTGGGAATTTTCCGGGGAAGTCGTATTGCTCATTTATATTCCGATATTGTAATTAGTTGAAAAGATAATAATTAAAAACCTTAAAACGCCTAATTGTTTTACTCCTGCCGGTTGTTTACTTGGCGGAACTTCCATTCCGTTTCGGCCGAGCGGTAATCTTACGTTTTCCACCATTTTAAAATTCTCATCCAATTTTCGGTGTTGAAATCAGACAAAAAATAATTACAGAATCGGAAAGATCATTTATTTCGCCACGATACGGTATAATTGTTTTTGTAAAATAACGGTATTTTCTATTTTTTTCGAATTTTTTAAAATAGTGTTAAAACATGCATTTTTATGAAAATTATTTCTAAATCGTTGCGTATAAATTTCTTTTCGTGTTATTAAATCGATATTCTACACTAATTAACTTCAAGCCTTTCTCTTTTAGATCCATTCATTTAAAAAATAAAATGACCAAAACTTTTTTTTCTGCGATTTTTTAAAAATTACTCAAAATGTTTACTCGACATTGAATAACTTCGTTATGTATTAAAATTATTGCACGAAACTTTTTTTCTGTGTGTAAAGAAATATTATCCGTAATCTGTACGAAGATTGAAAAAATTGCTTAAAAATTAAGGATTTTAAAAACTTTTTTGTGATTTTCGTAAAATGCCATTTTGGGAAGAAATAATTTTAGCAGTATTATTGTTACATTTTTTTTTTCCAAAAATTATCGCACTTTTCAACCGATGTGTAAAATTATAAAAAATTCTACTTGAAAATTATACCCTTAAAAATAATGAAAACATTAAAAAAAACACTCCCAAGATTTTTTTTGATATTTTTGCGCATGCGCGGTAGAGAAAGGTCAATCTTAAAGTTTCAGTTTTGAAATGAGATGGGCGAAGGGCAGAGATTGTTCTAAAATTTTCAACATATGTGATATCCTGAAGATTTTATCGTAGTTTAATATTTAAAATAACGTGGTTGAGTGAAGTTATTCACAAATAAAAAGAATAAATAAAGATTTTGAGGTAAGCATTTAATTTAATGATGAACATCTGTTTTTTCCTTGCATTTTATATTTCTGGTGATATTTTGATTTTATATGCTGATGTTGTGTAATATAATAATATTTCTTGAATATTTAAAATAATAAACAAGACATAATCAACCAGTTTTTTATGAAACAGCTGCATGATTATCTTTGAAAAATAAAATAAACCTGTTAATCTTAATTTTTTTATAAAAAGCAAGTATTATAAAAAGAACTTTTTTTAGTCAATTCCTACTTAAAGAAAATTTTTGTTTTAGTTACTTCTTTATCAAATAGTTACAATTGATATCTATATATATAAAGGAGAAAAGCGACTCACTCACTGACTGACTGACTGATTGACTGACTGACTGACTGACTGACTAATCACGATATCTCCGGAACTATTCAACCTACAGACTTGAAATTTGGTAGACATGTTCCTTTCATAGAGTAGACGTCAGCTAAGAACGTATTTTTTCCGAAATTCGAAACGCAAGGAGCGTTAAGGGGGTTAAGGGGAGTTATAAATAATTGCTTCCATGTTTAAACTACTTGATGTACAATCTTGAAATTGGGTAAGCAGATTCCTTTCAGAGAGTAGAGATCCGCTACAAAATGAGTTTGGTAAAAATTGACCTCCAAGTGGCGTTGCAGGGGCTTAGGGGGCGTTATAGATAATTATTTATATTTTTAAACTATTTGACGCACTGTTTTTAAATTTGATATAAATAGATTCCTTTCGTAGAATAATGATCAGATACAAAACAGGTTTTGTGAAAACAGACTTCTAAGTGGCGTTGTAGGGGATTAAGGGGCGTAATAGATAAATATATCCGTTTTTAAACTACTTCACCTACCTGCTTGAAAATTGGTAGGTAAGTTTCTTTCCTGGAGTAAATATCCGCTACAAAATGGGTTTTGGGAAAATTGACCCACAAGGGGTGTTGCGGGGGCGGAGGGTTTAAGGGGCGTTATAAATTCCGATTTTTAAGTTACTAGACGTACAGTCTTGAAACTTAGTAAGCAGATTCCTATTCATAGGGTAGAGATACGCTACAAAATGAGTTTCGTGGAAATTGCCCCCCAAGTGGCGTTGCGGGACTTAAGGGGCGTTATAGATAATTATTTCCATTTTTAAACTATTAGACGCAGTCTTTATATTTGATAAATAGATTTCTTTCATAGAGTAGAGATCAGCTATAAGAAAGTTTTGTGAAAACAGTCCTCTAAGTGGCGTTGCAGGGGATTAAGTGGCGTAATAAATAAATATTTTCGTTTTTAGACTACTTGACCTACCTACTTGAAAATTGGTAGGAATGTTTCTTTCATGGAGTAAATATCCGCTACAAAACAGATTTGGGGGAAATTGACCCCCAAGGGGTGTTGTGGGGGTGGGAGGTTAAGGGGCGTTATAAATTCCGATTTTTAAGTTATTAGACGTACAGTCTTGAAACTTAGTAAGCAGATTCCTCTCATAGGGTAGAAATACGCTACAAAATGGGTTTCGTGAAAATTGCCCCCAAGTGGCGTTGCGGGACTTAAGGGGCGTTGCAGATAATTATTTCCATTTTTAAATTATTAGACACACAGTCTTTATATTTGATAAATAGATTTATTTAATAGAGTCAGCTATAAGAAGATTTTGTGAAAACAGACTTCTAAGTGGCGTTGCGGGGTATAAGTGGCGTAATAGATAAATATTTTCGTTTTTAAACTACTTGAAAATTGGTAGAAATGTTTCTTTCATGGAGTAAATATCCGCTACAAAACGGGTTTGGAGAAAATTGACCCCCAAGGGGTGTTGCAGGGGGTTAAGGACAGATATAAATAATTCTTTCTATTTTTAAACCATTAGACTCACAGTCTTGAAATTTGGTAAGCAGATTCCTCTCATAGGATAGAAATACACTACAAAATATGTTTTGTGAAAATCGACCCCTAGGTGGCGTTGCGGGGGTTCAAGGGGCGTTATTGATAATTTTTTTGCATTTTTAATTAATTGGACGAACAGTCTTCAAATTTTGCTAAGCAGATTCCTTTCATAGAGTGCAATTCCCCTACAAAATGGGTTTTGTGAAAACAGACCCAGAAGTGGCGTTGCGGGGGCTCAAGTGGCGTTATAGACAATTATCCCCATTTTTAAACTGTTAGACGTACAGTCTTGAAATTTGATAAGCAGATTCCTTTCGTAAAGTAGAGAACCGCTACAAAATGGGTTTTGCGAATATCAACTACCAAGTTTAATTTCGGGAGTTTAAGAGGCGTAATCGATAAATACTTCCATTTTTAAACTATTTGATCATCCTGCTTGAAAATTGGTAGACATGTTCCTTTCATGGAATAGAGTTCCTCTAACAAAGAGTGAAACGAAAATTGACCCCTAAGGATGTTTGCGAGGGGTCAAGAGGAGTTACAGAAAAAAATTAATGTTTTTAATTGTTAGACCCATATACTTGAAATTTGTTAAGCATGTTTCTTTTGTTGAATAGAGATCCACTAAGAATGTATTATAAGCAAATCAAGTTCTTGGGGGGGGGTGCAAGGGGTTACTGGTATACAGGACGTATATTTCCTGTATTTTGTCAATACGTATTGACAAAATACAGGAAATTGACAAAAAAATTACTTTTTTCGAGCTACAAGAACTATAATAATGAAATTTTGTTTGCATTTTTCTTTTGTTGAATTGAAATCCGCTAAGAGCGGTTATTTTGGAAAACGGCTCTCAACGGGATTACGGGGATATTGATAGTAAAACTTCTTTTTTTCTGTTAGATTTAGACTTGAAATTTGCCTTGCATGTTCAATTTACGGAGTAGAGATCCACCGAAAATTGGTTTTGCGGAAATCCACTTGGTTTTTGGGTTACGAAAGAGCAAATATCATTCTATACTTCAATTTTAGAGATTTTTAGAAAATACAAATTAGATGAGTTCTGCCCTTTTTTTTTTGCGACAGTTAAAGGTATAAGTATATTTTTCAATACAATCGAATTCTTAATGCTAGGACTTAGATATCAATAATTTATACACATATATATAAGCAGTAAAAATTTATAAAACATCATGAAATACCCAGCGAAGCGGGCGGGTAACAGCTAGTAAATATATATACATATGACAGAATTATTATATTAAGTGACAAAGTACAAAACAATTTTTCTTTCTATATATGGTGTTGGACTATTTTTTGTTTGTTTGTGTGTTACTCTTTATTCATAAATTAAACTTAATTATTCCAATAAGATAGAAAAGCCAAAAATATAATTTCTTAGATTTTTTCTAAAATGAGTCAAAATCGATGCTTTTTTATGAAAATGATTTCTGAATCGTTGGGCATGAATTTATTTTAGTGTTATGAAGCATGCTTTTTTCTTAAAGAATCAGTCATTTAAAAGATAAAATTCCGAAAATTTCTTTTTCGTGCGTAGACTATTTTTTTCGTAATCAATGTGAAGATTGAAAAAATTATCATGGTTGCGTCATCTTAAGACGTCATCTTGCGTCATCTTTCCATAGAGAAATAAAGTAGAAAGTTGGGGGGGGGGTGGCGTTCGCGCATGCGCTTAAAGACATATTGTTTCAACCAATTGACCGTATATAAACCCTGGCTCCTCTTACTTCCCGCCATTTCTCAAATTTTAGGATTTCCCTGGTTACCAGAATCCCTACAACTATTTATTATTGCATCATTCATGCTTATTGCATCATTTTCTGTGGATTATCAAAGGAAAAAAAGATAAGTACTCTCTTTTTCAAATCTAACGTATTAATTTGTAGAGTATTAAAGTAGTTTACATTAATTTTGTATGTCTTATGTAAAAGCGAAAATAGGAATTGAAACTTTATTTTGTAGTAATTTATTTAGGGTGTTGTATTGTTGAAAACCATTGCATTGTATTGATTAAACCTTTATATTATTCTGAATTTGTATTTGCTATATATAACTTTCATTGAACATAAAGCTGTAAAGTTTTAATTAGTATTTTTACTTTTTTTGATTGTTTCTGTTTTCGTTTTGTTGTCAATTTTCAAAGGAATTATTCAAACGTAACGTATTTATTTGCAGAATATTAGATCAGTGATAAACTTTAAATTGATTTTGTACATGTCTTTCTTAAAAGTAAAAATAGGGGCTTGAAACTTTATTTTGTAGTAATTTATTTAGCATGTTTTAATGTTGAAAATCATTGCATCGTATTAATTCAATCACTATATTATTCTAAATTTGTATTTGCTATATATAACTGTCATTGAACGTAAATCAGGTCTAGCTGTAAAGTTTTAAATAGTTTTTTTCCCGCTTTGTTTGATTGTATTTCATCTGCAATGCCTAAACGGAAAAGAAGCATTACAGGTGATGCTGCCCGTAGAAGGCAGGCAATTAGAGAAGGCAAAAGAAGAGCCACTGAAACTGAAGAAGAAAGAAACAGGAGATTGTCAGCCATGGCACAACGTGTCCAAGAGAGAAGAGCAGAAGAAACAGAAGGAGAAAGAAACAGGAGATTGTCAGCCATGGCACAACGTGTCCAAGAGAGAAGAGCAGAAGAAACTGAAGGAGAAAGAAACAGGAGATTGTCAGCCATGGCACAACGTGTCCAAGAGAGAAGAGCGGAGGAAACGGAAGAACAAAGAAGTCACCGATTGGCAGCCATGGCACAACGTGACCAGGAGAGAAGAGCGGAGGAAACGGAAGAACAGAGAAGTCATCGATTGACAGCCATGGAACAACGTGACCAGGAGAGAAGAGCGGAGGAAACGGAAGAACAGAGGAGTCATCGACTGTCAACCATGACACAGCATGCAAGAGGCCGCCGTCTGAACGTCACTGAAGAACAAAATTTCTTTCAGATACAAACTTTTTATGCAGCAAGAACCTTTCTTTACCCTGTTGTTAAAGAGCATAACTGTGGAGAAATGGACAATGTTTGTCTGAAATGTGGGGGGTTGTATTTTGGGGCAGAAAAGAATGTCAGAGGAGCTTACACCCATTGCTGCCATAATGGGAAGATAATTGAAGAAGCTTCACCATATCCAGTAGAAATGAAAGGATTGATGGATGGTAGCCATGATTTATCTGAGCATTTCAAGAAAAACATAAGGTCGTACAACAGTGCTCTGTCCTTTGCTTCAATGGGCGCACAGATTGTACCACCTGCCGGTAGAGGAGCATATTGCTTCAGAATTCATGGTCAAATTTATCACAGGACTTCTCATTTACATCCAGCTCAAGCAGGAGAAGAAAAATTTGCTCAGTTATATGTTTTGGATTCTGAACTTGCTACTTGTCGACGAATGGAGCGTTGTCAAAATTCTGAATGCAATCTGGAACTTATGAGAAGATTTGATGAGATAATTAGAAGAGTCAACCCTTTTGCAGCTGCGTACAAAATGATGTGGGAACTGGAGCAGCAGGTGATTCGTGAAGGACATGAGGCGTCGGAAAACGTTACCATGTACATCAGTGATAAGAGACTTGATTCTGACCAGCACAGAGGAAGATATAATGCTCCCAAAACAAATGAGGTTGCAATGGTGTTTAAAAGCTCTGATGGTATTCCACCGAATAACCGGGATATCTGCATTTATCCCAAACAACGCCAACTGTGCAGGATTAATACTCTCAATCCTAACTGCGATCCAATGACTTACGTTTTATTTTTTCCATGTGGTGAGAAAGGTTTTCGCGTTAATCAAAGTTTTACCGAGTTACAGTTTTATGTGCACCGTTTATCAGTTAGGAAAGATATTTTCAATCCTATTTTGTATGGAGGTAAGCTTATGCAGCAGTATGTTGTGGATTCTTATGTTAAGGTTGAGGGTAACCGTTTGAATTTCATTCGTCACAATCAGAGAACGCTGCGAGTTGAATCGTATTTGGGTCTTGCTGACCACGTGAATGCTCTGGCTACCGAAGCTGGCATGAAGGCAGATGTTACCCTCATTCTGCCATCAAGTTTCATTGGAAGTCCTAGAGCAATGCAACAGAACTTTCAGGATCCCATGTCGGTTGTTAGAGATTTTGGTAAGCCCGACTTGGTTTTTGACTTTCACTTGCAACCCAAAGTGGAAAGAGATCAAAGACAACCTTTTTCTTGGACAAAAGCCTCATGATCGTCCCGACTTAGTTGCCAGAATTTTCGACATCAAGAAGAAAGCACTTTTGCAAGATTTGAAAAAAAAATGGTATTTTTGGTCGCATAGTTGCAGACATTCATGTCATAGAGTTTCAGAAGAGAGGACTACCGCACATGCATCTACTGCTGATATTAGCAGAAGAGGATAAAATAAGGAACCCGGAGAGCATCAATCGGATAGTCTCAGCAGAACTGCCAGACAAGACAGTGGATCCTAGATTGCATGAAATTGTCAAATCTACAATGATTTATGGACCTTGTGGTGTGTTGAACCCCAATGCTCCATGTATCGTTGATGGTGTTTGCAAAAAGGGATACCCCAAGCAATTTAGAGAAACAACTGCTGAGAACATCAATGGTTATCCAATGTATAGGCGTCGTGACAACGCAAATCATATTGTGATAAATGGCAATGTTGTTGATAATAAGTGGATTGTGCCGTATAACCCATACCTCACCAAAAAATACAATGCCCATATTAATGTGGAAATCTGCAGTTCGCTGAAGTCCGTCAAATATACCTTCAAGTACGTTTACTAGGGTCATGACTGTGCAAAGGTTGTCTTCGAGGACAATGGCCAAGGGCTAATTACATGGGATGAGATACAGACCTTTTTGAATGCAAGATATGTATCTGCGCCTGAAGCAATGTGGCGACTTCTAGAAAAGAAAATGCACGAGAAATCCCATGCAATCATTCGTTTGCCAGTGCATTTGCCAAACATGCAGCCGGTGTACTTCTTGGATGATGAAGAGCGTCAAGCACTGGAAAGAGCTGCTCAAAGGAATACCATGCTGACAGCTTGGTTTGAATTGAACAGAACGGATCCTGATGCCAACAGATACATATATGCTGACATTCCGAAGCATTTTGTTTGGAAGAACTATAAATGGGAGAGACGTGTACGATTGGGAGACCGAATTGTGTCAAGGTTATATTC
The DNA here is from genome assembly GCA_019973975.1 of Trichonephila clavata. NCBI lineage: Eukaryota > Metazoa > Arthropoda > Arachnida > Araneae > Nephilidae > Trichonephila > Trichonephila clavata. Next base: position 15,498 of record BMAO01022167.1, read on the forward strand.
TGTTAGTCCGAAAGACATTGAACGATTTCATCTACGGATGCTTCTGTTTCATGTTACGGGAGCTAAGTCTTTTGAAGAGTTACGAACCTTTGAGGGTGTTGAAATGATTTCTTTCAAAGAGGCGTGTCACGTTAGGAATTTGTTGGAAGATGATGGTGAGTGGAGAAACTGCTTGAGGGAGGCATGTAGCTTTCAAATGCCATCAAAGTTAAGGCAGTTGTTTACTTTTATTTGCGTTTTTTGTAATCCAACATCACCTCTGGTACTTTGGGAAGAATTCAAATCTTATTTGTCTGAAGATTTTGAGTTCCACACCTCAGTGCAGCAAAGTGTAGATCTTGCATTGCACAACAAAGCCGATCACCTTCATGCTCACAACATGACCCTCATGAGCATTGGATTGCCAGAACCTGCCATTTCTCACGCATATGTCAATACAGATTTTTACAACTTAGAAGAAGAAAGGCAAGAAGGTGAGAGACTAATGTGAATGTTGAATCCGGAGCAGCGTACAATTTTCGATGCAGTTATTCTTTCAATCCAAGATGTTGACGAGGCTTCATCTAAGGCATTTTGTGTGAATGCTTTTGCTGGGTCCAGCAAAAGTTTTTTATTCAATGCCATAATTCATTCAGTAAGAGGATTGGGGGAAATTGTTGTTCCTGTTGCATGGACTGGAATTTCAGCTATAATTTTGGAAGGCGGCAGAACAGTGCATTCAAGATTCAAGTTACCGGTCCCCATTCTGGATAATTCATCATGTGGTGTTCGTCATAACACTGAAGAGGGAAAATTTCTTAAGGCGGCGAAGATTATTATTTGGGATGAGTGCACTATGACTCCTCATCATGCTTTGAGTGCGGTTGACAGGATTTTCAGAGATCTGATGGGCTTAGACATACCGTTTGGAGGCAAGGTTTTTGTTCTTGGTGGTGACTGGCGACAGATTTTACCTGTTGCAGTACATGCTAATAGAACAGCAATTGTTGAGACTTGCTTGAAGAATTCACCTCTTTGGAGCTCATTCAAGCAATTTTCACTCTTTAGGAATATGAGAACAGAACCCGATGAACAGGATTTTGCAAGTTGGCTTCTGCATCTCGGCAATGGAACTTTGAAGAATGACTGCCAATTAGGAGAAGATATTGTGGAAATTCCCGAAGAATGTGTCGTGAAGGAGTCCATTGTTGGTGAAATTTTTGGATCATCTGTTTTTGATATGGAAAATCTATCGGGAAAGGCTATTTTATGCCCCAAGAATGAGGATTCTCTGAAAATCAACAAACGAGTTTTAGCAAGATTTCCAGGCCAGAATGTTACATATTTCAGCGCAGACAGCATTATTTCTGAAGATCAAGAAGAACAGAACAATTTTCAACTGGATTTCATCAACGGAATAATTCCTTCTGGAATGCCACCGCACATACTTAATTTGAAAGTAGGAGCCGTGATTATGTTGCTCAGGAACTTAAATCCATCTGCAGGACTGTGTAATGGAACGCGTTTGATTATTCGGAAACTGATGCCCAATGTAATAGATGCTGACATTTTGACTGGGCATACAAAAGGCTCACGTGCCTTTATTCCGAGAATTACGCTTCATCCTTCTGACAGCAATCTACCTTTCCAACTTCAAAGGCGACAGTTTCCAGTTCGGCTTGGTTTTGCTATGACCATTAATAAATCTCAGGGACAGACTCTTCAAAAAGTAGGAATATATTTGCCCCAGCCAGTATTTTCTCATGGGATGTTGTATGTTGCCTTCTCAAGAGCTACATCCATGCATTACGTTCGTGTTTTGGTAAACGACACGAAGAAACAAGGGAAATTAAATGGTTCAAATAGAGTTTTTACGAAAAATTTTGTTTTCTGTGAAGTTTTACTTTAAGCTTTTGTGATACGTTAGAGTGTAAGATGCCCTTGATTCTCAAATGCATTAAGTTGTCGAATCTACAATGGTTCATGGACCTTGTGGTGTGTTTTACCCCAAGTTTCTGTGTATTGTTGACGGATAACGTGGTGCATAAAATAGATTTTTGGTGTTCATTGGAAAGCATTTTGGATATGATGAGAGTATTCTTCAGTTGGATTGATGATACTTACATTTTTGCATTTTTATTATAACACACATTTATATCATATTTATAAAAATTGTCAAATCTACAACAGTTCATGGACCTTGTGGTGTGTTTTACCCCAAGTTTCTGTGTATTGTTGATGGATGGTACTTACTTTTTTGCTTTTTTTATCTAACACACATACCATATTTATAAAAATTGTGAAATCTACAACAGTTCATGGACCTTGTGGTGTGTTTTACCCCAAGTTTCTGTGTATTTTTGATGGATGGTACTTACTTTTTTGCTTCTTTTATAACACACATACATATCATATTAATAAAAATGTCACTTTTTCTTTATCAATGTTCTTTTAATTTCCGAAATTATAAATCATTAATAGTTGCATGAAATTTTGTGGTTTGTTGAGCCCCAATTTTCCGTGTGTCGTTGACGGTGTAATACATTATGAAAGTTATTTTAATTTCAAAATATTGGTTCACTTGAAAATTTAAACATGTAGGCATTAATAATGTAAGATAAATGTATACATAATCAACTATTAAAATAGTTTTTTATGTAAACACTAATTTTGCATACTGTGGAGTGACACGTGAAACAGGGTCCTTGCCCCTCACTCTATTTTCTTAAAACTGCAATCATAAAGTCAATTTCTTTTTTAAAGTGTATGATGTGTTTTTTTTTTGGTACCCTTAAAAATTTAAAAATCTAGGCATTAATAATGCAAGATAAGTGTATACATAATCAACTATTAAAACAGTTTTTTATGTAAACACTTATTTTGCATACTATGGAGTGACACGTGGAACAGGGTCCTCGCCCCTCACTCTGGAAACTGTACTTTAAATATAATGTTTAATGCACAGGCTAATAGTTCCACACATTAGTTTTTTTTTAAAAAAAGGTAGTTTTAAATGTTACAAAAATAAAAGAAATGGATACTTTTATTATCAATTTCATTTGTCATGTTTTTTTTAAATGTAGTTTAAAATGTTAAATAAAAAGTCGTATTCGGTTAAATAAGCATAATTTCCATAGAAAGAATAATAGCAATGTTAATCAATTATATACTTCATTATTGATTACCAGTCTATTTCCTGAGCCTTACAATGATACTTCACGCATTCTCTAAAGTCACAAAAGTAATTTTGATTTTAAAGTATTTTTTCCTTTGTTTTACTGAACGTAATATCCTTTTGTAATACATTTTTTCATTTACATACCACTTCTTATAGCAATATTTATTCAATATGAAAAATATTTTATACGCATATGTACAATAATGAACAAAACATAATGAACCATGAAATAGCTGTATGCATGTTATATTTTGTTAGTTATTATATTGCTATTTTAAAACTGTGTCATGTGATTCACACAAGCTCACTCTTTTATATAATTATTGTAGTTTTTAGATTTTGATCATTCAGGAAATTTCATACCATTGAAATCTTGTTATTTTTATCCTCTGGGGACTTGCCAGTCAGGCTTGGCCAACCTGGCTGTTCCTGATTTCAGGGGAGTTGGTGGAGGGATTGTCAGGTCTGTGTGGAAAGTTCAACTCAGAAATTAATCAAAATTTTTTGATTCTGGACTCAAAAGAATTTTTTTTAAACTTTTATGCTGAGAAGAAAATACTGTGTTATTTACGTCCATTTTAATGCATTTAGATGTGATATGAATATTTTTCTGCTTATAGTTTGATAGTTCAGCATAACATATATATATTCTTAATTATTAAGCCTATTTTCTTTGCCTTATAATGATACTCCAAGCATTTTCTAAAGTTACAAAGGTTACTTTGATTTGAAAATATTTTTTCCTTTCTTTTACTGAACCTAACATAATTTTGTAATACATTTCTTATCAAAATATTTTTGAATATGAAAAATATTTTACACACATATATAAAATAATGAACAAAACATAATTAACCAGTTTTTCAATGAAGTAACTGTATATTATCTCTGAAAAATATATTTTCAAATAGCTGTGTATTATCTTTGAAAAATATGGTAAAATTGATAATCTTCATTTATTTTTTAACATTTAAAACTAACTTTTTAAAAAAGAATCAAACACTTTTATCAATTTAATTTGTCATGTTTTACATTTATTTTATCCATGCACATATGACATAACTTTCATAGCAAAAATAAAAGCTATGTTCCTATATTATATGCTTCATTATTAATTGCCAGCCTTATTTTCTATGCCTTATAATGATACTTCAAGCATTCTCTAAAGTTACAAAAGCAATTTTAATTTCAAAATATTTTTTCCTTTGTTTTACTGAACATAATATAGTTTTGTAATACTTTTTTAATTTACATACCACTTATACCAATATTTTTTGAATATTAATAATGAACAAAACATAATTAACGAGTTTTTTTAATAAATTAGCTGCATATATTATTTTAAAAAACATAATAAACCTGATAATGTTTCATTTTTTTTAAAAAACAAGCATTATAAAAAAGAAATTTTTATGTCAATACCTACTTAGGTCAAAAAATTTTTTTGTTTTAGTTACTTTTTTATTATAAAGTTACGATTAATATAAACACAGTCCTCGCGCTTTACTCTGGAAACTTCTTCAAATATAATATTTAATTCTCTGGCTAATGGTTCCACATGCATTAGTTTTTTTTAAAAAAAAAAGGTAGTTTTAAATGTCAAAAAATAAAATAAATGGTTAAATAGTTACAATTAATAAAAATATGTATGACAGAATCACAATATTAAGTGACAAAATAGAAAGTGATTTTCCTTTCTATGATTGGTGTTGGACTATTTTGTTTGTTACTGTGTTTATTTAGTATGCAATTAAGTTTAAATCTTGCAATAAAATAGTATAGTTAAAAAAAGTCATTTTTTCAGAAATTATGTCATCCCAGGTGGGGTTCGAACTCATGAACTTTTGGAGTAGAAGTCCACTGCGCTACAGGGACCAACGAACGATTTTGCTTTCTATATATGCTGTTGGACTATAATTTTTGTTTGTTAACATTTTAAAATTTAATTAATGAATTTACATTTGAAAAAGTTGTATTAACATCAAATGTCACCCACTAGAAATTAAAAAAAAATAAAAGCAATGTTTATGCATTATATGCTCCATTATTAATTTCCAGCCTAATTTCTATGCCTTATAATGATACTTCAAGCATTCTCTAAAGTTAGAAAAATTATTTGCTTATAGCATGATATAATTTTGTAATACATTTCTTCAATAAATACCACATCTTATAAAAAATATTTCTTGAATATGAAACATTTTACATATATATGTAAAATAATGAACAAAACATAGTTAGCCATATATTATTTTTAAAAAAAAATTATAAAACTGATTATCTTTATTATTTTTTTAAAAAAGGTAGTTTAAAAAAAGACACTTTCATATGAATTTCATTTGTCATTTTGTACGTTTTTTTGTCAATGCACATATGTATGCACTCGGTAAAAACCCGTGCAACGCCGGGCCATGAAAGCTAGTATATATATATATATGTGTGTGTGTGTGTATGTGTGTGTATGTGTGTTTGTGTGTGTGTATGTGTGTGTGTATGTGTGTGTGTATGTGTGTGTGTGTATGTGTGTGTATGTGTGTGTGTATGTGTGTGTGTGTGGCTTACTCGCCAAAAGTAATGTCTTTTTCTTTCACACATGATTTACTGTCTTTGAATAAAATTAAAATGTAGATAATTGGCAACAATACGCATTTAAGGATGAAGTTATCTGATACCGGAATGAGCAGTGAATTCAGATAAGAATAAACCCATGTTCCAGGTAACGACCCTGGAAGAGGAGTTAAAGTAGCATGGTAGCCCCAAATATGCTCAATTGGATTCAGGTCTGGGTTCTGAACTCGCCTTTCTTTTTGCTTCAAATCGTGATTTTTAAAATAGTCCTCAACAGGTACAGCTCGGTGAGCTCACATATTATTATTCATTAGAATGAGTTCATTTCTAATAGTAGCAGTATATGAGCAAACATATCATTCAAGTATCTCGTCCTAATATAATACACCAGTCATTAATCCATGGAGCACATGCAGTTTAGTGTCACCAGAGAAATCTCTGCCCAAAACATAAATCCACCACATCTTTTAACCATTGCGTCTTTTAACTAGGGGTATACTTTAAAGGATGGGTCAACTGCCAAATGGTCGGCCAAATGACACCTCATCTCATTCTCAGCTAAGCCTCAATAAAATCACGATTTGAACCATTTTAATTGTCATATGTGTGACGGATCTATACACTACCTTCTGAATAATCCTCTTGGGGAAACTTTGGGGCTCGATTTCGCGTTAATTCACAGCCATCCCTCAAGAAGAAACCTTGATATGAAGATTATTTTGACTATATAAAGTCAAGGTTTTGTAAATGTAAGATAGAAGGCTCCGAGGAGCTGTTGCGGTGATACATAGGTGAGATTTATTTCATTATCACAACGTGAGTTAAGGAAGGAGTTTGCCACTATAATAAATTAGTGGATTGAGAACTTGTGACGGATCTGCACGGTCTTCAATAATCTTCTCAATTATTCTTTCAAGTTTTATTTATTTCAACCAATCTCCACCGGGAGCCAAAGCGTGATTTATACAAATGAGAGATATTATATAGGTTCGGGTTTCGCGAGTTAACGAGGTGAAAGAGAAAGAGAGTAGTTAAGTGAAGAGTTAGATTTTTGAAGTAAAGTGAATTAAAGCATCGGTAAATCAACACGCCGTCGTTGACTGATTTAATGAGTAGTGACGCGACGAGCTAAGCTGAAGTGTTAAAGATTGAAATTGTAATGTTGAGTGCGGATCCTAGCCATTAGCCGATCCAGCCCGGAATACATCCTTCACCACGACGGACCTGCCTAAGTATAAGAATCAGGTTAGTGACTTAGAAATTGTAAATACGTGTATGTGTGTTAGCTGTAATTGTACGTTCTGATCTTTCGTGGATTCAGTTCTGATTCCGTAGTTCCGCTAATAGTAACCCTTATCATACTCCACTGTTTTATTGATCTTAAATTTGAATCGTGTGTGTATAACTTGCCTTAATTAAGAGGTATCAATAAATATAGTGATTTGTAATGATGTCTCTTGAATTAGTTAATCCGCCTACACGTCCAGAAACAAGTAACGGTAGACGGGAAGATGATAATCTTAGGGGAGGTTATAAGTCATGACACTGACGCCCAACTGAAATACCGGAATTAAGAGCAAGTGCTGGATTTAGGGTTCTGCCAGAATTATTCTTTTCAGGTAGAGAGAATGTATCGGAGTTTCTTGATAACATTGATAATAATAAAGCTTATTATGAGATACCAGCGAATCTGGCGTGTGCGTATTTAAAGGGTCATTTAATTGGGAGAGCATTAGACTGGTTTGAGGTTATCGGATTTGCGTGTGTAAATGGAGAAGCGACTTCCTTCGCATCGCTTAAAAAGAAGTTGTCAGATAGTTTTCCAGTGGTACGGAATAAATCGGAGTTAGAGGCTCAGTTTTTTTCATCAAAGCAGCGGAGAGATCAGGCCCCGTCCGATTTTATTTATAAGCTATTAAAAATCCATAAGACTTTAGGTTTCAATTATGATGAGTTAAAATTGGTCGATCACTTAGTAATGCGACTCGAACCACAGATTATGGATTATTTAGAGGTGCGAAACCCCACAACGAAGGTACAGTTGTTAGAGTTGGTCGATCGGTATGAGTAACGTCATAGCTGCAGAGAAACCCAGGGTTCGAGTAATAATTTTGCTAGACGAGGTTGGGATATGAGTAGGAATCCTGCGGAAAGACGGAATAATGGAAATTGGAGAGATACAGGGGTTGGAAATAGACAAAATGATCAGAGAGGAGTAAACAGAGGTGCGAATAATTTTTCTCGTCGTGATTATCGAAATCAAGGATTCGAGGGAGGAAATCGCAACAACCAACCAAATCATAGAACAGATCGGTATCAGAACAGAAGAATGGTGGTTAGGAAAAGTCCTATTGAAGATTCAGCAAAGCGGAATTGGAGGCGTGGTGATTGCACCAGCGGAAGGCAAGGAAATGCCATTTTAAACTTCTAAGCGATCGTGTTGCAGGAGGTAAGCGATCGCTAGTTGAGTCAAATCCTCCTAATCGAATTAAACTTAATTCATTACGGTTATCACCAGTTGATCTTCCATATGTGCCGATTCTTTTACATGACACGTTTGTAAAAGCTCTCTGGGATACAGGTGCGGAGAAATCATTTATTTCAGGGGAGACGTACCGATCATATTTTTCTTTTCGTCCTATTAAAAAATCGTCGGCGGAAGTAGTTACGGCACAAGGGTCGCAATGCAAAAATTTGGGCACCGTGAGTTACGGATTAAGATAAGGGAATTTCGAAGTTGTGGAACTTTCATGTGATTGCTGAGATGCAATATCCATGCATCTTGGGCATTTATTTTATGTCACATGCAAAGATAAGTTTTGATTTTTTTACGAAATCGTTAATCATTCCGGACTCGCAGATTGAGAAAGTGGCAATTTCGGACAAACTGGTACGGATAGATTTATCAAAGACTAAGTTAAATGCAGGGAAAAAACAGAAGTTGCAGATTTTGTTTAAGGAATTTCAAGGCTTGTTTTCAGATAAGCCAGGTCTGACGCATGTGTTTTGTCATGAAATTGATACTGGTGATAATCCTCCTGTTTCTTCGAGACCTTATCGCTTTGACAGGGTCAAACAGAGTATCATTAACTACCACGTTAAGAAGATGTTGGACGATGGAACTATATTTCCAACAACATCACCTTACGCGTCTTCAGTTGTTTTATGTCTGAAGAATAACGGGTTGCCGTTAGACGACCCAGAAGCTTATAGGTTCCGAATAGGTTATAGAAAATTGAATGCGATAACGAGGTATCCACGATATCCGCTACCGCTAATTGATGATTTGATCACTAATATTCCACACACCGAAATTATGTCATCACTTGATTTGCGTAGCGGATACTTACAGATGGCGGTAAACCCCAAAGATGTTCACAAGACGGCATTTGTTACAAAAAATGGTACTTTTGCATTTACTCGCATGCCATTTGGCCTTTCGGGGGCGGCTCCAAATTTTCAGAGGGCGATTGAAATAATCCTTAAACCAGTTCTCAGGCGTTTTACGTGCTGCTATATGGATGATGTTATCATTTCATCTCCATCTTTTGAGCGCCATGTAGAGCACTTACGGGAAGTATTCAGATTGTTGCAAGAGGCTGGTTTAACGTTAAATCGTGAGAAATGTCATTTTGCGAGGGAACAGTTACGTTATTTGGGTCTAGTTATTAATAAAGAGGGGCTTAGAACAGACGAGGAGAAAGTAAAAGCAATTCTTGAAATGAAACCTCCGAAAAATGCGAAACAGGCAGCAAAATGTTTAGGAATGACGGGTTGGTATCAAAAGTTTATTAAGGACTACGCAGACCTGTGTGAACCCATGTATGGTTTAAGGTAACAGAACACCTTCGAAGAAAATTTTTTGAATTAACCTGAATTTTGCCTGTTAATGCATATTTTATGACCTTATGGGTCTTTAAAATCAGAAAAACACCCAAGTAAAGTCTTATTAGTGCACATTTTTCCTGTGAAAGGGGTATTTTATGAAAAAATAAGCAAAAATAAGACTTTACGCAAAACATGATAACTGAAAATAAAATAAATATATTGACATTTTGTAAATTGAATAATATAGCATACAACCTTATCTAGGGAATAGACACTTATTTTGGTAATATAACCATTACGTGAGAAGCTATTGTGTTTCGAGCTTCTTAACGTTGAAATTTTCTTTAAAAGCTATTGTAATTTTCACTTTATTGCTGTATAAAAAAATTTCTACTCAACATAGAATCTTAAGAGAGGTCTATTCCCTGTATTAGTATTTAAAAAACATATATATAAAATTCTTATTTCATCCAAGCATAACTTTTTGAGATATTGTGTTTTGCGGTAAGAAAAAATGTAAAAAAAACTCATTTTGAGAAAACGACAAAAATAACATTAAACTAATCTGATTACAAGAAAAACACTTACTTTCTTATTAAAATGCACCAGATTTATAATTCTCTCCATCTTTAACTTCTAAAACAATATTTCTTTTCTTTTTAAGGGCTCTTAAAATTTTCCTATGTTTCTTTGTTTTGGGGTCTGCGTTATGAATCGATTCACGGATTCTGCATTTATCTAAATGTTTATATCCCCGTAAGGTAAACACCCCAGGATTTTCAATATTCATCTTATTATAAACTTTGAGGCACCCATTTAATCCCTCATTGAAATGTATAACAGCATCATACGACCCAAATTTAATTGTTTTGAGCGAAACAAATACTTCTTACGGAACTTTTTGCCAGACTATTCCGTTAAAACACTCATTTGCATTTTGCGTGCGTCCATGTAAGCACTTACTTAATATCTGTTTGTCGCATAGTTCTAAATATACTGGTTTAATTTTATTTAAAACATCATTTGATAAACCAGCATATTTTGTGGTACATTTTGTTCCATTTGCCACCCCCCGCTGAAAATAACACCAGCTGACTTTCCCTATTGGGCACTGACCATGCATCGGTTTCTTATCACTTGATGCACAGTGATATAACGCAGCAATTACATTTTGCTGCATGGCATTTAAGTTACCGACATTACTGCGTACAGCAATTCCGTAGTAATTTTGAAGTCGGTCGATAAAATTATCAGTTAATTTGCCTTTACCAGACAGTCCTTTAGTTTTTGTTTTTAGCTTTCTTAGACGCGAGCCCACTCTCTTTTGTACATGGCCAATGCACTCAAACTTTGTCACACTGTTCATTCCATAAGTGTCTTTCAAACTCATGAAAGCTTTTGAGTCACCATCTCCGTAATATTGCGTGTATTGAAGTCTGCGGTTTTTTTCTGAACGAAGAAATATTCGTGAAGCCCCCACAATTTCCATTTTTGACGAAGATCCCGTGAAGTTACACTGACATATGTGGTCGGCTTTTGACGACTCATATTCAGAGTTTCTTGGCATAGTCTGAAGTCTCTTACATGTAGGACAGTAGGACGACATAACTTCTACGTCTAACACCTTACCAGTATCAACTGATATTGCAGCAACACAACCATTCATAGACGTATAGCCTCTACGCTGCCATGTGCCATCCACAGATATGCCACATTTTACAAAATCAGATGAAAAATTTTCTTTTATATCCACAATTTCAGTAGCAGCTTTTTTCATGGATTCCTCAGCTACTTCCTGGACCACTTTTAAAAGCTTTGCTTCCTGATTTTTGAAAGCAGTTTTTGTCTCTCTCAGTCGAGGCAAATTTAATGTTGAGCATAATTTAAATGCACCAGCAAAACCCTTGCCTATCTGCCGCATACCATATACTAGCCTGGTATTTATGATTGGTGCATTTACAACTTTTTTTGATGAAGCAAATGCAAAGAAAAAGTCGCAGCATTTACATTTTAGTGTAAAATGAGAGCATAATCCATACATGGAATCCTCAAAAAGCTCTACTTTTTCAGCAAAACATTTTGGGCAGCAAAGTTTAGAAAATGCATCCACAATAAGCTCAAGATCAATGATTCTGTTACCAAACAGAGGACCAGGCATTTCTTCTGCAGTTGACATACTCTCATTTCCCAATTTTGAAGAACTAGCAGTGCATTAAGGAACAGGTGTTGAATTGCTGTTATTTTCGGAAATTTTTGTGTATTTATTTCCAAAAAATTGTCTCTTACGCTTTCTAGCAATACTTTTAACCATTTTCAAGCAACAATAAAACAGAATAGAATTATTTTTTAACTTTCTACGCTGTCGATTCTTTCAGTATGAAAATCAAACATATATGTAAACAAAGTCACTAAACAACAAATTTGATGCCAGATTTCCTACATAAAAAAGGAAAAATGTATTTCCAAATACATTTATATTTATTCTCAAATATTCTATTTTAATTTCTGACAAAATATTTGTATATTAATTTTCATATTTCATGTCATATACCATGAAAGAGAAACGTAAACAAACAATTTGGGCCACTTCCGGTTAGCAGAAAGGCATTTCTGGTCAGAGAAATTCATGATCAAGTAATATTTAAAAAGCTGTAACTTGGCTTCTAATTAAGCTAGAAACAAAATTTTTACAGATTTAGAAAGATAAAAGATTGAATTTTAATATTTGATCAAAAACGAAAAATCGATATTTTGACCGAAAATTGAGTTTTAAAGGTGTTCTGTCACCTTAAAACGGAAAAATTCTAAGTTTAGTTGGTCGGAATCGGCGCAGGAAGCCTTTGATCGTATTGAGAAAGCAATGACGGAAGCTCCCGTGTTACAGTTACCAGATTTTACCAAAGCTTTTGAACTTTATACGGATGCTAGTTCAGTGGGGGTAGGGGCAGTGTTAACGCAGAATAATAGGCCTATTGTATTTGCCTCAAGAACATTAAACCGCGCTGAAAGAAATTATAGTGTGACGGAACGTGAAGGTTTGGCTGTCATATGAGCGTTAAATAAATATCGCACGTATTTCGGATCCTTGCCGGTTAAGGTGATAACAGACCATGCAGCACTTACCAAATTAACGAACGGAAAGAATTTGTCGTGTAGAATGATAAGGTGGAAGCTTAAGTTGGCAGATTTTAATGTGGAATGGGAGCATCGCCCAGGTACGCAAAATGTGGTGGCTGATATATTGTCTAGAAATCCGTTAGGATAGTAATGAGGAAGCAAAGGTGTCTTGTGCGGTGATTAGGTCATTGGTATTATCGTCTAGGGAACAGTTGAGAGAAGAACAGAGGAATGATCCGGATTTGGGTCATATCATGCTTTTTTTAGAAAATCCTGACGATAGTTCAATTAATGAGTCAATCTGTAGAAATTGGTCCCGCGACCTTAAATTGATAGATGGGTTGTTATACTATGCAAAATATACAACCACGCTCGGTGAATTAAGGGTTTTTATAAACAAAACATTACGTAAAGATGTTATGCGAGAATTCCATGACTCGCCGATGGCGGGCCATCTAGGAAAAAGGAAAACCTACTTAAAATTAAAAGACGCGTGTTATTTCCCATTCATGCGGAAATACATTTATAAATATGTATCAACCTGTGATCTTTGCCAAAAGATCAAATATAAGAACGGATTACTAGCTAGTCAATTAATTCCAATAGTAACGAATTTTCCGAATGAAATCGTATCTTTAGATTTATTATGCCCATACCCTGCCACTAGTCCGGAACGTTATAAATTTATTTTAGTAATAACGGATAATTTTTCTAAATGGGTTGAAATAGTTCCCTTAAGGAAAGCTTCGGCTAAGGCAATTGCCAATGCATTTTTTGAGAATTATATTTCGCGTTATGGAGCTCCAGTAAAGTTAATCAGTGATAATGGCCCCCAAATGATATCCGAAGTATTTGAGCAAGTGTGTCGCAGGTTGAACATAAAACATGTTAAAGCTGTGGTATATCGTCCACAAGCTAATCAAACGGAAAGAGTTAATCGTACTCTTCTACAAATGATTTCGAGTTTTGTCGAGGATAATCATACTAACTGGGACCAATTTCTCCGGGAGTTTAGTTATGCTTTGAGGACAGCAGTACATGAGACAACGGGTAAAACACCAGCGGAATTATTTTTAGGTAGAAAATTAATCACCCCATTTCAAAAATTAGTAATGGTAACTGATGGATCAGACTTAGTTTGCGGAAATATGGAAAAGTTGTTTGAGGAGGCTAGGAGAAATACTAAAAAGCAGCACGAGAACTGGGCGAAATATTATAATAAGAGGAGACGTGACGTTAATGTGAAGGTTGCTGATCTAGTGTTGGTTCAAACTCATCCGTTGAGTTCGGCGAGTAAGAAAATGGTGGGTAAATTTATGCCGAAGTTTGAGGGCCCCTATAAGGTTTTGAGTGTGAAAAATAATAATTTAGTAATATTAAAGTTTGGTGGAAGAATAACGGTTAATGTGGATCAGGTGAGTATTTACCATCAAAGAAAATCAGAAGACAGTGTCGCCAAATCGGAAATTGTGGGAAGTAGTCATCATAATGCAGTAGCATCAGAAAGGTCGGATGATAGGCAGACGAGAGTAGTGCAGTCAGAAAGCGATGGGAATTGTCGTAGAGGATCAGAATCAGGAAATTTGGAAGGTAATGGAGATGTAGCCAGGGATAGACGCGATGGAGAGGAGGTGAGAAGGAAAAGGCGCGTGTGGACGGAGTTGACTGTTTCTTCGGGGGTTGGTGTGTACAATTTCAGGAAAAGAAAGCCACTTTGGACGGAGAGGGAGAAAAGAGGAAGGCCCAAATCCTGGCTCGAGATGCAACAAAGGAAGAAGAGACCAGAGGCCCCTGCATCCCGAGACAAGAGAAAGATGTCCTCGTCCATGCCGTCTCGTCCCTCAAGAAAGCGGTGCAGAAAGGTGGAATCCGAGAGGCAATCGGAAGAAACAACAATTCCAGGACCATCCCGCAGAGAGGAAAGGAGAACAATCAGATGCAACAGGTCCCGTCCAGTCCAGCAGGAACGGAACTGCCCTTACAACCTCCGGAGTCGACGTCGAGTGGACAGCATCCAGAATCGGAATCCCGCAGGAGGAGGGAACGCCCCAGCAGGAGCATATCAACTATAGCAGACTCAATGGAGGAGGAGACCCAGAAGGTTGGAGCGGAGAGAGGACAGCCCTAAGACAAGGTCATCCAGTACAGAGGCCGTAGTTGGAGACAAAGCCTATGCAGATTGGATCTAAAGATTAGGCAGGTTGTATAATTCTAATTTGTTTATTTTCCCTCTGACAGACAGTTCAGAGTATTTTCCATGTGGGCTAGTCTAAAATTTTTGTTTTGTAAAATTAGTGTACAAAAGTTATCACTGCGTTGTGTGCGTTTTTATATTGATTGAAAAACGAACTTTTGTATTTAATATTTTTCCAAATTGTGGAAAAACATTTGTTGGATTGCATTTGTTTTGCTACACATTAAAGACGTGGCTTTATATGTGAGATTACTTGTATTGTTTGTTGTAATATGTTGTATGTGAAAAATGTATATATTTTTGTGTGTAATTATTAAGATCTATAAGTAGTATCTGGTTTCGGGGCGCGGCGTAATTAGGATTACTAACAAAAACATTAAGGGAGGTCAGTAGGGTAAAAATCATGGAATGATCGATTTTGAGCTTTTGATATTTCTGAAATCTGTATTTCATTACCTTTCTAGGGATATAACATTTATGCCATATTTTCAATTAGAACTATGTCAAAATGACTTTTAAAAAATTATCAACTGGTGGGCCACGCCCCCTTTTGACAGATATTTGCCTTTTAAATATCCTGAAACAATTGCAAAGCCTTCTTTTTGTTTATTCAAACGCAATAATAACTGTTGGCTGTTCGATTAACTGTATTAGTTTGGTGGCGGAATTTCGAGTTACAACATGTTTCCAAGAGTTTTAAAGTATTATTTATTTGTATTTATCAATTTACTTTCACAAGGTATGATTTTTTTCAAAACTACTATTTTCATAATTTATAATTTTAAAATTACTTTTTAAAAATTTTTTTTTCTAAATTTACTGTATGTGAAAAAAAAGCTGCAAATTTACATTATATATTCCTTATGCATTCTTGTGGATACTGAAGTGATATTTTGAAAATATTACAGCAAAAAAAAACACATTTAGCTAAGAGCACATGTGTCAAAAAACAAACAACTTTGAATAAATTCATTGTTGAAAAATAAGTCTGTTTTTAAAAAAAACTAATTTTTTTAAAAAAAATATCACTTTAGTATAAATATAAATGTTACTTAACTGTACAGACAAGTTTTTAAACTTAAATATTCAAAAGTTTCTGAATGAATTGTACATACAAAAATTCAGATGTGTAATATCATTTGTCGTTGC
Source organism: Trichonephila clavata (assembly GCA_019973975.1). Lineage (NCBI taxonomy): Eukaryota > Metazoa > Arthropoda > Arachnida > Araneae > Nephilidae > Trichonephila > Trichonephila clavata. Next base: position 31,511 of record BMAO01022167.1, read on the forward strand.
AAGAAGCTGGTTAAATACATAAAAATACCTAAATATCATGTTTAAAAACATAAAAACAGTTTTATTTTTGCTGTTTAAGAAATCATGTGTACAGTTAAGAGAAACTTTTGAAATTTAAAAGTCTTAGAAACTTATGTTTGCATGTGAACACACAGAACACATATGAAAACTTTCGAAATGACGTAAAATCATGTTTTTTCAAATGCACACCAAAACCATATAGATAAATTTTTTCCCATTATATTTATGATGATATTTGCTCTACTTTGATATTTGTAATACATAAATGCTACAAATTCTTCTAAAATTTATAGCGATTTTGTGATAATAGATGTAAATTTTACAAAATATCTCGTTAAACAAAAACTGAAAAATGTTATGTATGTATTTTCTGACAATTTGAAAACATTTTTGATGCTTTTTTTACTTAAAATATATTTACTTGATGCTAATGTTGAATAAAATGTGGCAAATACATGTTGGAAGTCATAATTTTTGTGAAAAAGTGACATTTCATGTTAAAAATGCATTTTGCAAAAAGTTTGTTTATAAAATTTATGTTCTTTTTTCTCAGAAAATAATGCAAGGATGCTCATAAAATTTCAGTAAAACATAACTCATATGTACACTGAACATAACCATGTACACTGAAGTGTGCCTTTATAAATTTTCCCAAAATAATTTAACATAAAGCATTTATCGTAGAAAAAAAAATGAAAATTTTCAAGAAATTCATAGTAATATTTTTATGTTGCATGGTTTTGAACAAACTTAAAATTATATTTGAAATATCTCACTTCAGCATAAATATTAAAGTCTAATTAATATTCAGACTAAATCAGAAGTCTTAATATTTAACAGTTTCTGAGAAAAAGTACACATATATATGTGATGATACGGGATGATTTTTGTCGTTACCTGTAAAGCTTGTTATGCACATAAAATTACATAAAGTTCATGTTTAAAAACATAAAAACAGTTTTCTTCTTTTGGATATCATTTATGTAATATTTAAAGAAACTTTTTAATTCTGATACTTTAAGAAATTGTGTTTACATGTGAATGTACAAAGCACTAGTGAAACTTTTCGAAATGTCATATATCCATGTATTATATTTCTTAATTTGTGTCTTTTTTTTCTATAAATTTATTGTATGCATGAACTGGAATTTTTTATTTTATATTTCATATATATTGTGTATACTGAAGTGAAATTTTTGAGATATTCCTCAGACATTTAGCTAAAAAGCAGATGTCGTAACATAGAAAAGGAAAATTTTTATAAAATGCATTATTCTACTGTGCAAAAATTACATTTTTAAACAGGCTGATCAATTTTTTAAAAAAAATTCACTTCTGTATAAAGATAAATGTTAATTTAATGCACACATAAATTTTTAAGCTTTGTTTTCAGTAAATTCTTAGTAAAAGGTACATAAATATATCCCAAAATGCAATGCCCTTTTTCGTTGCACAAAACTTGTTACATACAAAAAATACACAAATTTCATGTTTAAAAACATAAAATCAGTTTTCTTGTTGTTTTGGATACCATTTATGTAATATTTTAAGAATCCTTTTAATTCTGATACTTTAAGAAATTGTGTTTACATGTGAATTTATAAAACAGTAATGAAATTTTTCGAAATGTCGTATAATGATGTATTACCAAAGCCATATTTTCATGTATTGACACATTTTTACATGGTATTTATGATACTTATAGTCAACTTGGATGGACAGTAATGTATCAGAACTGGAAATTCTTCAAAAATTGATGCATAATTTGAGAAAAATGATGCAAATGCTATAAAATATCTCGATAGATTAAAAGTGAAAAATGCTATACATGTATTTTCTGAGAAATCTAAGTAAAAGAAATAAGTAAAAAGTCTTAGAAGTTATTGAGAATAAGCTAATATTTAAAAAATAGTGCAAATGCAGATTGTAATTCATAATTTTTTTGATGAAGTGACATTTTATAATAAAAATGCAATTATCTCAAAACGGTGTTTTTAAAAATGCGTGTACCATTTTCTCAGAACCTATTCAACGGAGGCACTTGCAATCTTCACTGAATATTACTGATATGTTAATATATATACTGAAGTGAACTTTTATTAATATACCAATAATATTTTTGTAAAAGTCAGTTATCGTGAAAAAAAATGACATTTTTCAAAAAATTCATAGTGATACATTACGATGAAAGTTTTTGAAAAAACTAAACAATATATTTGAAAAAGCTCACTTCAGTTTAAATAAAAATGTCTAATTAATATACAGAAAAAAATTTAAGTCTGTACATTTAATATTTTATGAGAAAAAGGCACATAAAAATGCTCAATTTAACATTAGCGGGATAGGGGGTATCGACTTACCTTAACAGCGCAGCGCGATTGATTGGGAATTTTTGAAAATGAAACCAGATGAAGGTTATTTTGATATGAAACTATATATATATAATATAATGTATGCCATATTTCTGTCAATAAGGAAGTTGTATAAGGTTCTGTGCATTTAATGTCATGTTTTAGAAAGAACATTGATATAGTTTTCTTTCAGGGCAGCAGTCTCTGAACATAGTGATGAGATGAAGGGATGATGTCGTATGAAGATATTATTGTAAAATTTTTATATTTATTAGTATTTAAGTAAAGTGCATGATCAGGGTTTTTTCCTTAATTCAAGGTTTTCGCCTGATCTTCGCCCAAATGGGATGCACTGTTGGGAATATATGTGAAAGCTAAATAAAATAGAGTGGAGTGATCTTTTGAGTAGTCATTTATGTCTGTTAGTTTAATTAAAAATTGCGCAGTTAGAGAATTAAATTTTTTTGCAGGTTCAGAGTTTTTCAGGCGTTAGGCGTGTTACGTGAGTTCTTTCAGGTCGTTTAGACCTTCAATAAGTCCAGCTTTTTTCTCGGAGGGGGTGTAACGGATCTGTACGGTCTTCACTAATCTTCTCAATTACTCTTTCAAGTTTTATTTATTTCAACCAATCTCCACCGGGAGCCAAAGCGTGATTTATGCAAATGAGAAATATTATATAAGTTCGGGTTTCGCGAGTTAACTAGGTGAAAGAGAAAGAGAGTAGTTAAGTGAAGAGTTAGATTTTTGAAGTAAAGTGAATTAAAGCATCGGTAAATCAACACGCAGTCGTTGACTGATTTAATGAGTAGTGACGCGACGAGCTAAGCTGAAGAGTTAAAGATTGAAATTGGAATGTTGGGTGCGGATCCTAGCCATTAGCCGATCCAGCCCGGAATACATCCTTCACCACGACGGACCTGCCTAAGTATAAGAATCAGGTTAGTGACTTAGAAATTGTAAATACGTGTATGTGTGTTAGCTGTAATTGTACGTGCTGATCTTTCGTGGATTCAGTTCTGATTCCGTAGTTCCGCTAATAGTAACCCCTCTCATACTCCACTGTGTTTTATTGTTCTTAAATTTGAATCGTGTGTCTATAACTTGCCTTAATTAAGATGTATCAATAAATATAGTGATTTGTAATGATGTCTCTTGAATTCGTTAATCCGCCTACACGTCCAGAAACAAGTAACGGTAGACAGGGAGATGATAATCTTAGGGGAGGTTATATGTTACGACAAACTAATAATCCAAGATAGAGTATATTAGATTAAATTAAGCAGATTACTAGCGCTTGTTTACTTAATGTAGATTACTCTCTTTATATCACTCCTAGGGTCTCCTCTTGTAGTTTCACTTATGGTTGATTAGTGTCCTTGAATAGTAATAAAATAATAATTATTATGGAAGTTCTGGTGATGCTTTGTTTCTCCCCACACGCTTAGGTAGGTAGGACGGTGAAGGAGCTGCTTCAAATAGAAATTGCTTACAAATGTTATTCCCAGATCAGTCTCCAAAAAACTGATAATTTCGAGCTATATACCAACTGGTAACAGTGTCAAGACTGCATTATTATGTCATGTCTGTCATCCGTGTCCTACCATCTTTACTCATATAATTGAAAGGTGGCTTTTGATCCTACCGATTTGTGCCTAGGTTTACAAGATTGTGACTCATGCACATTCCTTTGTTACGGATTATTGTTTGTACGATTATTTGTTATAACACATGTTATGCATATATATTTACTATTTACTTAAAAGGGTCAGAGGTGAGAGCTACTTTTACATAGGAGCCCACAGCCTCAAGATTTCTCAAGATGTCATTGCATTAAACATTGTTTGATTGGTTCTACCTAGAGCGTTTTCCCCTCTAAATAAGCAGAAACCCCGAATCGATGATCAATAGAAACCTGGACTAATCTGCGAACAGTACAGAAGCCCATTGTTGTCTGGTTCAGAAATCACGCTCGCTTGCCCAGCACATCTCCAATGAGGACTCAAGGGGGGGGGGACACATGCAACTTGAAAAAAAAAACAGCGTTCGGGTTATTGTGGCGAGGAGACGAATCAAGAGGTATTATATTGTAAAACTCAACAACTGTTATTTCATTTAATAGCAAAATCATTAAGGTTAAATATTCGATGAGAGCGAAATATAAACCTCGAATCCTAACCAATAATTATAAAGATTCAAGAAACTTATAAAAGAAGTCATGAAGCAAATTTTATACGTTGAAATTCCAGAATATAAGTCCTGATACAATCTACAAGTAAATTCTCGAGCCGGGCACAAACATACACAACCTCGCTCTTCATTTATAATAACAATTATAAGTCAGTTTTACACTTTGCAATCTCAGCATCTTACACTCCACTTTGAACCTCTTTAAATATCAATCCCTCACAATTCCCTTTATATAGCAACATCATAGTTCCTTGAAAAGGCAAGGTGCTCAAATCAGACAATCCATAAAATTGATTTCCCCTAGGGCAGGATTGGGTATTAAGTTGATCGCTATCCACCGGTAGACCACCAAGACATTTTAGGGTGATCACCTGTAGATTAGCAGTTAGTAAGCATTATGTACCAAAATTGTAGGTTAATAGTATGCAGACTAAGTCTTTACTGACTATATCTACAATAACTAACTTTATATATAAATGTTTTATTTTTTATGTGTTTTGATTGTTTGATAATAAATGCATCATTCGATATTATTATATTTGTGGCTATTATGTTTGTATCTTGCGATTTGCCTTAAACATGGTTTTAAAAGTGTGAGTTTTTTTATTATAGTTATGTAGGTAAGTACATATAATCCGAATTTATTTTATTAAGTTATAATAAAATATTGTAGACATTTTTCCTTACGTCACCACACCTATGCCACTGAGTGGACCGCAACACCTTGAAAATGTCAGTAGTCCGTACTCTGGAAAAATCTGCCCGCCCATGCCCTAGAGGTTAGTTAGAAATGTGTTGAGAAACCGCTACAAACTGGTCATTAGGACTCAGAGTCTTTAGAATTAAATTGATTCCACAGTAGGTGATTCACTCTGGGAGCCACGTAGAGACATTTAGCAACATCAGCTGCTGACACCCGTATTTCTATCCATCGTATCCATTCAACCGTATTTCTAAGGTTCTCCTAGACATTGCTAGACTCTCCTGAATGTTGTCAACGAAATTATTAAGAACTAGTAAAGATCAGCATTTCTGTACAAAACGCACACACGAAGTTGCGAAAACTTGATTTTTGTGCACAGTTTTTCAGACTTCTGGTTTAAAATAAAAATAATAGCTATAGTTAAAGACAATATGTTAATTTGCATATTTATTTGTGTAAGCTTTTTCATACGTACTATTAGCACCAACAATGTCTAGTGAGGTAGACATTTTTGAATATCTGCGGTTTTAAAATGATTCTAATAGATAATTACTTAGCCATATAAAATATTGCTAGTAAAATTATTTGTATTTGTGTTAAATAAGAATAAACCCGTAGTTTTTGTTACCATTTTGTAGTGTTTTTTGTGTAGTGTTGACCATTTTTATTGAAAATTGTTTTGATGATTTCCTTATAGTTTTAATTCGATTAATTGAGTTTTTAGAATAGAAGAGTTGTTAAGAATCAGGGAACTGAAAAGGAAACAAAAGGATCACAACCTAAACGATGTTAAATGATTTGAACAGCGATTATCAATAGTAAATGATCTGCGAATATTTCCATCAATTCCTTCATCCGACTATTCATATGCCGATAAAAAAGCGATGATATAGCAATAATTTTTTAGCATTTGGTTTCACTTTGACAGGAAATGAGGATGAACTGTGTGTTGAGAGTTAAACAATCATTATAAACAGTAGCTTATATTCTGCTAAAAAGGCCTGTATGGAATCTCATCATCCACATTTCTGTTATAAAAACATTGAATATTTCGTACGACATGCATTCCAACAACCAAACTTCTCCTAGGGCTTCTTTTTGTATCAGTTATAGAATTACTAAAAAAGGCGAGGCATGTGCAATTGATAGAAAGTTAATTAAGCCGTCATCAAAGTAATAATAATATTCAATTTTTAATAATTTAATGCAAATTTCATAACAAATGCCTTAAGGAAATTGATAAGTTGGCACTCTCAGATACCACCATCGAGTGACGAATAGAGAAAATGGCACCTTTTTGTGAAGAACAATTCCTGTTTCTTTTCAAATCTTCTCCATATTTACAAAGGGTGATTGATAAGTAAGGTAAAATGAAAATTTTTGGTAACACTCGTTTAGACACGGGTATATTTAAGTGACTGTAATAAAAAAAAAAGATCAATTTTCCATTGTTAAACTAACCGGAATGACCGTACGAAATGACTTCTTCAGTAAAGTTCCTAAGGGAATTCATGATAGTTTTTAGGATTTTCTATAAAAAAGGCAAATTAAAAACTAAAAAAGTCTCAAATAAAGCCAAAATTAATTTTCTCAACCAATTTTTGATGAAGAAACTCCAGCTTTATATGGAAAGGATACTGAAAAGTTGAACTCCATATGAACAAAGCCTCTAGTGAAACCGCATATTTAGCAAAGAAAGAATCAGAAACAGGAATAAAGTGTATTAAATTTGATAAGTACCTGTACAATCATCTGACGCTTCTCAAATTAACTTTAAGTTTATTAAAACGAGCCTTAGGAAAACGGCATCTAAGAACACTGAACGGACTTTTTGTTCAAGAGGAATGGAGTAAAATGGGCATGACAGTACTAAAAAAAAGTTTAATTTTATAAGAAAATTCGAGCTAAAACTATTGTCAAGAATCATGGCTATCAGATAGAAGCAAATAGCCACAAAAAAGGCGGCATTTATAGATGCAAATTAACAATAAAAATCGTTTCTATAAAGGGCAAACGACCTTTTGTATTAGTGATAGAACAAGAGCAACTGATGCAAACTTGATTAAAATGCAAATTTGAACAAGATCTTGACATTTGGTTAAAAATGTATTCAAAATATCTTCACATTTTTGAAAAAGATATAAAAATTTTAATGCCTTTCATTAGAACATATTTATGTGAAAAGTGTTTTATAACCTAAGTCGGGGAGGGGGGGGGGGAGAAACACAAAAGTAGGTTGGGTACTGCTCATGAAATACGTTTACAAAAATAATAAAACTTTAAACTTTTGTCCAAAACAAAGGCAATTCATCCCTGTCATTAAAACTGAACATCTTATTTATACGTAATATAACTTCATTTTGTAATACTTTTTCAACTTTTATTGTAATATAATAAAAAAATTATTATAATGTAATATAAAAATGCTTAATGAGAAGGTTTGCCAATAAAGAAGAGGGAATAACATTGACATATCAACAGATTTGATGTGTTAAAATCTAAATTTAATCAAGAAAAACTCCTAATTTTTAAGTTGCAAATTCCTGAAGAATGTACAAGATTACTCACTCGGTTATACGCATTTTAATACCAATCACAAATACGTATTTAAGAGAAAAATATTTCTCAACGTATGTGGAAACAAAAATAAAACACGTAATAACAAATTAGACAAAAAATACAAATTATTTCAATAAATCTAGACTTCAACGGCTTGTGTAAGAAAATTCAATTACGTCCAATTACTAAATATTGTTATGTAGATCGGGGTTCGAGGATTTTATGTTATCAGTCTCAAAGAGTATGGCAGTTTTTCAAAAGTGATGAAAATTTATTGTAAAAGCAATTCTTGAAATACTGGACACACAGCAGTAAAATTTGCTTTATAAATCCCAAAAGGTCTTCACACTTTCTACAGTGTCAGACACAACTATTAGTGTCTAAAAATACAAATACGTAATATAATTAAGATTATTAGCAAGTACTCGCTCAAAAGAAGCAGTTAAGTCGACTCTTCAAAGGTCAAAACAATACTAACTCAGTTTCGGCGAGAGAGGCTCTCTATTTATAGGCCTCAAGGATCTTTTGAGAAAGATCCACTTACGTCATAAATCGTGAATAAATTTCCTATTCAGTCCATCCCCAAAGAAGTTTCACTTCCCAAACCTGTCCCTTGCGTTCTTCTGAACCACACCTAATTTTTAAGTGTAAACAATTTCACGATATGTCTGTTGAAGATAGAAACAACAAAGTGAAATCTTTTAATCAGAGGTCATTCATAATCCGAGTACTGCTAATTCACCCCAGGAAACAAAAACCCCAGCCACTGCGTGTCTTTACAATGAGGTTGGAGATAGATCAGTTTTGCTTTCAAGGTCAAAGTTAAGAGCACAGTAGGTTTCAATGATCGCCATCCTTGATTCTGGGAGTCAACAAAGTCTTTGTAGCTTCAAAGCTGCTAACGTCCTCGGGTTGAAGAAACAAGATTTTTGGGCAACTATTGCAAGTATTAGCGGGAGTTGTTTTTCCGTGAGAAAAAGGGTTTCAGCTGAAATATCGAACTCATTTAAGAGGAAACTCAACTTTCTTTTAGTCCCTAAAATAACAGGATATAATCCTACTCAGCCATTCGATTTAACAAAAATAAATTGGCCTCAAAATATAACTTATGCAGATGCGGAATTTAATATTCCCAAACGAATCGATACTCTCCTGGGAGGTGAAATATTTTATGAATTATTAAAAAGTAAACAAATAAAATTACATGACAATTAAATAATATTGCTGGACTCTGTCTTCGGTTATGTCGTAACAGGTTTCATTCAAAACAATCAATCAAACTATTATTTTTGCAATTTCATCCAAGATCAGGTTGATAGAAATTTAACAAAATTTGGGGATTTAGAAGCAATAGGAATTAAAGAAGAATCTAACTGTGATCCAGATGACCAAGCCATGTAACATTTTAAATCTTCAGTATGTTTCAATAGTGGCCGTTATGTTGAGTTCCCCTGGAAAAGAGATAAACAAGAGTTGTCGTAGTCTCTCACTACCCCTATGGTTATTAACTTCCCTTTGCACATTATCTAAATTTGGGTATGTTTGATTCATAATTAATAACTACATAAATAATAAATCACTATTATTTATTATTCTTTATGATAGAAATACACAAATATTAATCAAACTTTAAGAACAACAAATTATAGTGGAGTGAGATCAGAATTCAATTATGAACGACGGAACACTAACTGATACCACGGGGAATAACGCATACAATCAAACTACGCATTTAAATCTAATCTATAAAAATCACAGACCTGATATCTCTTTAAGACAGGAATCTTGAATACTTGTAGAATCTATGTAGCGGTTTCAATCCTGGATATATTCAGTTACGTCCGAACCGAATTAATGAATCTTTTTCAATAATCTTCCTTCAGCTAACAAACTTCACTTAGTTGAACTAATCTCCTAGAATCACCTTCTTAATCAATCACGTAGTTAACTCCTCTATCAAAACACGTAGTCATCCTCATCTCTTCATTTCATTTCTCCCTTTTATATCTCTTTCGAACTCGCTAAACCCGAAACTATCTTATTTACATGTCACACTTTTAGCTCTCAGCGGGGATTGGTTAAAATAAATACAATTTAAAAGATTTTGAGAGAAGGTTAGTGAAACGCGTAAGCACCCGTCACAACCCCCCTCCGAGAAAAAAAGCGTGACTTATTGAAGGTCTAAACGACCTGCAAGAACTCGCTTAATTTACCTATCATCTGAAAAACACTGAACCTGCACAAAATTTTAACTACTCTAGAATGCCTAAAAATACTGAACTTGTAAAAAGTTAACTCACGAACTTTATAATGCCTGAAAATTCTGAACTTGTAGAAAGTTAACTCACGAACTTTATAATGCCTGAAAATTCTGAACTTGTAGAAAGTTTTAACTCTCTAAGTTAGAAACTTTAATTAAACTAACACACAGAAATGACTACTCAAAAGGGGTACTCCACTCCAATTTATTGCTCTTGTACACATTTATAATCCCTACAGTGCATCCCATTCGGGCGAAGATCAGGGGAAAACCTTTCAAGGAAAAAACCCTGATCATGCACTTTACTTAAGTGCTAATATAAATAAAATTTTACATTAATATCTTCTCACGACATCAAAGTTTTCATCGCATCACTATGTTCAGGGACTGCTGCCCTGAAAGGAAACCTTGTCAATTTTTCTAAAACATGACATTAAATGCACAGAACTTTTATACAACTTCCTTATTGACATAAAATATGACATACATTATATTATATATATATATAGTTTCATAACAATTTAACCTTTATCTGGTTTCATTTTCAAAAATTCCCAATCAATCGCGCTGCGCTGTTAATGTTTTTTGTTAGTATTCCTAATTACGCCGCGCCCAGAAACCAGACACTACTTATACATCTTAATAATTACACACAAAAATATATACATTTTTTACATATAATATATTACAACAAACAATACAAGTAATCTCACATATAAAGCCTCGTCTTTAATGTGTAGCAAAACAATTGCAATTCAACAAATGTTTTTCCACAATTAGGAAAAAAATTAAATACAAAAGTCTTTTCAACCGATATGAAAATGCACACAACTCAGTGACACTTTTGTACGTTAATTTTACAAAAAAAGTTAGACTAGCCCACATAGAAAATACTCCGAACTGTCTGTCAGAGGAAAAATAAACAAATTAGAATTATACAACCTGGCTAGTCTTTAGATCCAATCTGCATAGGCTTTGTCTCCAACCATGGCCTCTGTGCTGGATGACCTTGTCCTAGGGTTGTCCACTCTGCGCTCCAACCTTCTGGGTCTCCTCTTCCATCGAGTCCGTTGAAGTTGATATGCTCCTGCTGAGGCGTTGTTTTCCTTTGTGAGAACTGGAACCTGGCTGTTGTCCACTCGACGTCGGCTCCGAAGATTGTATGGACAGCTCCTTTCATGATGAGGTCTGTTGTACTTGAATCTGTGGAATGGTCCTGGAACTGCTCTTTCAGAACTATTTTCTTCCACCTTTCTATACCGCTTTCTGCAGGGACGAGACGGCATTGACGAGGAAATCTTTCTTTTTTCGCGATCTACCTGGGCCTTGGGTCTCTTCTTTTGTACGTTTTCCCTCCAAGATTCTGGCCTTCCTCTTTTCTCTCTCTCAGTCCAAAAAGGTCTTTTTATCCTGAAATTATACACGCCACCCCCCGAAGAAACAGCAGATTCCGTCCATCCACGTTTTTTTCTCACCTCCACTCCATCGCGTCTATTCGCAACTATATCTCTATTACCATTTACATTTCCTCATTTCGATCCTTTACGACAACCCCCATCATTCTCCGATTGCACCAATGACGACTGCGCATCATCTGACCTGACTGATGTCACTGCACCATGATCACTACTAGTGTCACTTTCCGACTCGGCAACACTGTCTTCTCTTTGATGGTAAATTCTCACCTGGTCCACATTAACCGTTATTCTTTTACCAAATTTTAATATTACTAAATTATTATTAGTTTTTACACTCAGAACTTTATATGGGCCTTCAAACTTTGGCATAAATTTACCTACTATTTTTTTACATTTTGAACTTAACGGGTGAGTTTGAACTAATACTAGATCACCAACTTTCACATTATTTTCACGCCTCTTTTTATTATAATATTTCGCCCACTTCTCTTGCTGGCGCTTTGTATGAACTCTAGCCTCTTCAAACAACCTTTCTATGTTCCCACAAACTAAATCTGATCCATCAGTTACCATAACTAAATTCTGAAAAGGGGTGATTAAATTTCGACCTACAAATAATTCCGCCGGTATTTTACCCGTTGTCTCATGTACTGCTGTCCTAATTGCATAACCGAACTCTTGCAGAAATTGATCCCAGTTAGTGTGATTATCCGCAACAAAACTCGAAATCATTTTTAAAAGAGTGTGATTAACTCTTTCTGTTTGATTAGCTTGTGGACGATATACCACAGTTTTAACGTGTTTTATGTGCAATCTGCGACATACTTGCTCAAAAACTTCGGATATCATTTGGGGGCCGTTGTTGGTAATTAACTTTACAGGAGCTCCATAACGCGCAATATAATTCTCAAAAAATGCATTGGCGATTGCTTTAGCCGAAGCTTTCCTTAAGGGAACTATTTCAACCCATTTAGAAAAATTATCTGTAATTACTAAAATAAATCTACAGCGTTCTGGACTAGTTGCAGGATATGGGCCTAACAAATCTAAAGACACGATTTTATTCGGAAAATTCGTTATTATCGGAATTAATTGACCAGCTGGTAATCCGTTTTTATAATTAATTTTTTGGCATTGGTCGCAGGTTGCTACATATTTATAAATGTATTTCCTCATGTACGGGAAATAACACGCGTCCTTTAATTTTAAGTAGGTTTTCTTTTTGCCTAAATGACCTGCCATAGGCGAGTTATGAAATTCTCGCATAACATCTTTACGTAATGTTTTAGGTATAAATACCCTTAATTCACCTAGTGTGGTTGTATACTTTGCATAATATAGCAAACCGTCAACGATTTTAAATTCATTGGACCAATTTCTGCAGATCGATTCATTAACAGAACTATCGTCCGGATTTTCCAGATACTTCATTATGTGACCTAGCTCCGGGTCATTTCTCTGTTCCTCTCTCAACTGTTCTCTAGAAGATAATACTAACGATCTAATCACCGCACAAGACACCTTTGGTTCTTCATTACTTTCTAACGGGTTTCTAGACAACATATCAGCCACTAAATTTTGCGCACCTGGGCGATGTTCCCATTCTACATTAAAATTTGCCAACTTAAGCGTCCACCTTATCATTCTAGACGACAAATTCTTTCCCTTCGTTAATTTGGTAAGTGCAGCATGGTCTGTTATCACTTTAACCGGCAAGGATCCGAAATAAGTGCGATATTTATTTAATGCCCATATGACAGCTAAACATTCACGTTCCGTCACACTATAATTCCTTTCTGCTCGGTTTAAAGTTCTCGATGCAAACGCTATAGGCCTATTATTCTGGGTCAATACTGCTCCTACCCCCACGGAGCTCGCATCCGTATAGAGTTCAAAAGGCTTGGAAAAATCTGGTAATTGTAACACTGGAGCTTCTGTCAGTGCTTTCTTAATACGATCAAAGGCTTCCTGCGCTGATTCCAACCAACGGAACTTAGAGTTTTTTCGTTTTAAATTATATAAGGGTTCACACATGTCTGCGTAGTTTTTAATAAACTTTTGATACCAACCCGTCATTCCTAAAAATTTTGCTATTTGTTTTGCAGTTTTCGGAGGTTTTATTTCAATAATTGCTTTTACCTTCTCCTCATCTGTTTTAACTCCTTCTTTATTAATAACTAAACCCAAATAACGTAATTGTTCCCTCGCGAAATGACATTTCTCGCGATTCAACGTCAAACCAGCCTCCTGCAATAATCTGAATACTTCCCGTAAGTGTTCTACATGGCTTTCAAAAGATGGAGACGAGATGATAACGTCATCCATATAGCAGTGGGCAAAACGCCCGAGGACTGGCCTGAGGATCATCTCTATGGCCCTTTGAAAATTTGGAGCTGCCACCGAAAGGCCAAATGGCATGCGAGTAAATGCAAAAGTACCATTTTTTGTAACAAACGCCGTCTTATGCACATCTTTGGGTCTACTGCCATCTGAAAGTATCCGCTGCGTAAATCAAGTGATGTCATAATTTCGGTGTGCGGAATATTAGTGATCAAATCATCAATTATTGGTAGCGGATATCGCGGATATCTCGTGACCGCATTTAACTTCCTATAATCTATTGCAAACCTAGAAGCTTCTGGGTCATCTAACGGCAACCCGTTTTTCTTCCGACATAAAAAAAACTGGAGACGCGTAGGGCGATGTTGTTGGAACTATTGTTCCATCACCCAACATTTTCTGAACATGGTAGTCGATTATACCCTGTTTGACCCTGTCATAGCGATAAGGTCTCGAAAAAACAGGAGGACTATCACCCGTGTCAATTTCATGACAAAATACATGTGTCAGACCAGGCTTAAGCGAAAACAACCCATGAAATTCTTTAAACAAAATCTGCAATTCCTGCTTTTGTTTTGAATTTAACTTAGTGTTAGATAAATCTATTTGAACCGGTTCGTCCGAAATTGCCACTTTTTCCGTTTGCGAATCCGGAATGATTAACGATTTAGACAGGAAATCAAAACTAATCTTCGCATGCGACATGAAATCAATACCTAGGATGCATGGATATTGCATCTCAGCAATCACATGAAATTTCCATAACTTCGAAAATTCTCTTATTTTAATTCTCAACTCAACTGTGCCTAAATTTCTGCACTGTGACCCTTGAGCTGTAACTACTTCAGCTAACGATTTTTTAATAGGACAGAAAGAAAAATATGCCCGGGTACGTTTTTTCTGAAATAAACGACTTTTCCGCACCTGTATCCCAGAGCGCTTTTATAAATGTATCATGCAATAGAATCGGCACATACGGAAGTTCAACTGGTGATAATCGCAATGAATTAATTTTAATTTTAATAGGAGGATTTGACTTAACTAGCGATCGTTTACCTCCCGCAACCCGATCGTTTGAAGTTTAAATTGGCATTTCTTTGCCTTTCGCTGTTGCAATCAACACGCCTCCTATTCTGCTTTGCTGAATCATCATTAGGACCCTTCCTAACCACCATCCTACGGTTCTGATACCGGTCTGTTCTCTGATTTGGCTGATTGTATCGATTTCCACCCTCGAATCCTTGATTTTGATAATTACGACGAGAAAAATTATTCGCACCCTTGCCTAGTCCTCTTTGATCATTTTGACTATTTCCGACCTCAGTATCTCTCCAATTTCTATTATTCCTTCTTTCCTCAGGATTCCTACTCACATCCCAACTTCGTCTAGCAAAATTATTACTCGAACCCTGGTTTTCCCTGCAGCTATGACGTTCCTCATACCGATCTACCAACTCTATCAATTGAGTTTTCGTTGTGGGGTTTCGAACTTCTAAATAATCCATTATTTGGGGTTCTAGTCGCATTACTATGTGATCAATCAATTTTAACTCATCATAATTCAAATTTAGAGTTTTATGGATTTTTAACAGCTGAAAAATAAAGTCTGACGGGGCTTGACCTCTCCGTTGTTTTGATGAAAAAAACTGAGCTTCTAGCTCTGATTTATTCAGTATTACCGGAAAACTATCTGATAATTTCTTTTTATGTGTTGCAAATGCAGTCGCTTCTTCATTTACACACTCGAACCCAATTACCTCAAACCAGTCTAACGCTCTCCCAATTAAATGACCTTTTAAATATGCACATGATAGATTCGCCGGTATTTCATAGTAGGCTATATTTTCGTCAATATTATTGATAAACTCAGACACATTTTCTTTACCCGAAAAAAATAACTCCGGCAAAACTCTAAATCCTGCACCTGCTCTTAATTCCGGTATTTCGTTTGGGCGCCAGTGTCGTAGTCTCTCACTACCCCTATGGTTATTAATTCTCCTTTGCACATTATCTAAATTTGGATATGTCGGATTCATAATTAATGACTACGCAAATAATAAATCACTTATTTATTATTCCTTATGATAGAAATACACAAATATTAATCAAACTTTAAGAACAACAAATTATAGTGGAGTGAGATCAGAATTCAATTATGAACGACGGAACACTAACTGATACCACGGGGGAATAACGCATACAATCAAACTACGCATTTAAATCTAATCTATAAAAATCACAGACCTGATATCTCTTTAAGAAGGAATCTTGAATACTTGTAGAATATATGAAGTGGCTTCAATCCTGGATATCTTCAGTTACGTCCAAACCGAATTAATGAATCTTTTTCAATAATCTTCCTTCCGCTAACAAACTTCACTTAGTTAAACTAATCTCCTAGAATCACCTTCTTAATCAATCACGTAGTTTACTCCTCTATCAAAACACGTAGTCATCCTCATCTCTTCATTTCATTTCTCCCTTTTATATCTCTTTCGAACTCGCTAAACCCGAAATTATCTTATTTGCATAAGTCACACTTTCAGCTCTCAGCGGGGATTGGTTAAAATAAATACAATTTAAAAGATTATGAGACAAGGTTAGTGAAACGCGTAAGCACCCGCAAACATTCACGTTCCGTCACACTATAATTCCTTTCTGCTCGGTTTAAAGTTCTCGAGGCAAACGCCATAGGCCTATTATTCTGTGTCAGTACTGCTCCTACCCCCACGGAGCTCGCATCCGTATAGAGTTCAAAAGGCTGGGAAAAATCTGGTAATTGTAACACTGGAGCTTCTGTCAGTGCTTTCTTAATACGATCAAAGGCTTCCTGCGCTGATTCCGACCAACGGAACTTAGAGTTTTTTCGTTTTAAATTATATAAGGGTTCACACATGTCTGCGTAGTTTTTAATAAACTTTTGATACCAACCCGTCATTCCTAAAAATTTTGCTATTTGTTTTGCAGTTTTCGGAGGTTTTATTTCAATAATTGCTTTTACCTTCTCCTCATCTGTTTTAACTCCTTCTTTATTAATAACTAAACCCAAATAACGTAATTGTTCCCTCGCGAAATGACATTTCTCGCGATTCAACGTCAAACCAGCCTCCTGCAATAATCTGAATACTTCCCGTAAGTGTTCTACATGGCTTTCAAAAGATGGAGACGAAATAATAACGTCATCCATATAACAGTGGGCAAAACGCCCGAGGACTGGCCTGAGGATCATCTCTATGGCCCTTTGAAAATTTGGAGCTGCCACCGAAAGGCCAAATGGCATGCGAGTAAATGCAAAAGTACCATTTTTTGTAACAAACGCCGTCTTATGCACATCTTTGGGGTCTACTGCCATCTGAAAGTATCCGCTGCGTAAATCAAGTGTTGTCATAATTTCGGTGTGCGGAATATTAGTGATCAAATCATCAATTATTGGTAGCGGATATCGCGGATATCTCGTGATCGCATTTAACTTCCTATAATCTATTGCAAACCTATAAGCTTCTGGGTCATCTAACGGCAACCCAATTTTCTTCCGACATAAAACAACTGGAGACGCGAAGGGCGATGTTGTTGGAACTATTGTTCCATCACCCAACATATTCTGAACATGGTAGTCGATTATACCCTGTTTGACCCTGTCATAGCGATAAGGTCTCGAAAAAACAGGAGGACTATCACCCGTGTCAATTTCATGACAAAATACATGTGTCAGACCAGGCTTAAGCGAAAACAACCCATGAAATTCCTTAAACAAAATCTGCAATTCCTGCTTTTGTTTTGAATTTAACTTAGTGTTAGATAAATCTATTTGAACCGGTTCGTCCGAAATTGCCACTTTTTCCGTTTGCGAATCCGGAATGATTAACGATTTAGACAGGAAATCCAAACTAATCTTTGCATGTGACATAAAATCAATACCTAGGATGCATGGTTATTGCATCTCAGCAATCACATGAAATTTCCATAACTTCGAAAATTCTCTTATTTTAATTCTCAACTCAACTGTGCCTAAATATCTGCATTGTGACCCTTGAGCTGTAACTACTTCAGCTAATGATTTTTTAATAGGACAGAAAGAAAAATATGACCGGTACGTTTTTTCTGAAATAAACGACTTTTCCGCACCTGTACCCCAGAGCGCTTTTAGAAATGTATCATGCAAAAGAATCGGCACATACGGAAGTTCAACTGGTGATAATCGCAATGAATTAATTTTAATTCTATTAGGAGGATTTGACCTAACTAGCGATCGTTTACCTCCCGCAACACGATCGCTTAGAAGTTTAAATTGGCATTTCTTTGCCTTTCGCTGTTGCAATCAACACGCCTCCAATTCTGCTTTGCTGAATCATCATTAGGACCCTTCCTAACCACCATCCTACGGTTCTGATACCGGTCTGTTCTCTGATTTGGCTGATTGTATCGATTTCCACCCTCGAATCCTTGATTTTGATAATTACGACGAGAAAAATTATTCGCACCCTTGCCTAGTCCTCTTTGATCATTTTGACTATTTCCGACCTCAGTATCTCTCCAATTTCTATTATTCCTTCTTTCCTCAGGATTCCTACTCACATCCCAACTTCGTTTAGCAAAATTATTACTCGAACCCTGGTTTTCCCTGCAGCTATGACGTTCCTCAT